>OX422212.1:170965228-171230228 GCA_949130495.1 Sambucus nigra | reverse complement strand
AGTATGTTTATAGGCGAAGTTGTCTGTAGAGAATATGAAATCTGTGTTGTTTTCCAACTTTTGGTAGTGTTTGGCAGGCAATGTTTTCCCATACCTAAAGCTTAATTTTTTAAGTTTCCAACTTTGCAAAGCCGAAAACTTTACCCTATATATGCCATCTTTTCCATTTTAACAACTCATTTTTATCTTTACAATTAAACACACAAAAGGTAAAATTTAAGCTTGCAGAAGCTTTTCAAACAAACTTTTCCAAGAAAAATGTTTTATTTCCCATCTTTGCAATCAAATGGACCCTTCTGTTTTATTGTATTTTAATTATTGCTAGGTTACCATAGAATGGAATGAGATAATTAGTTCCCTAGTTTTGGAGAGAGAATCAAATTCAAACGGAGAGATTTGAACCCAATACCCTCTGGAATCAGCACTCTGATCTCATGTTTTTTTTTTAAAAATAATTAAAAGCTTTAAGCAATTAGAGAATCGACACAGCCATATATATAATGATCTAATACCTCCCTATTGGACACCACTTGCTCTTACAAAGTGAATAGATATGCACAAAAATAACATAGTGCATATTGATTCTGATATTCTGATTTCCGTAAGTTATAAAAATTTAAGCTGATAGAGAATATTCCATTAAATATATATCAAGTTCTCACAATCTATGACTTATTTTGGCTTTTACTATAAACATTTAATTGAAATTTATGTTTATATTTGGAGAAGCTGATATTGTGGATTTCTATCGATCATATTATCATATATATTATTTCAGACTTCACGAAGGAAGAGTTGAGTTTGATAGTAGAAGCAGGGGCAACTGCTGTTGGTCTTGGGCCACATCGCCTTCGAGTTGAAACAGCTACAATGGCACTTTTGGCAACTCTAATGTTATGGTCTGATTCTCGACATCCATCTGATCCGTAGCTTTGCTGGCAGGTGAGTGTTGTTTATGAATATATTGAATATCGGTAACATGTCAGATAATCTTTTCCTTTTTACTCCTATAATTATTAATTTTCATTTATTTTCCCCCACCTTCATCGTATTCTGCTCACACAACACGGAAGTGTGTGGTGGTGTTCTTTAAGTGATTTATTCTGTATCACTACAGTTGATTTAATTGTTAATCAGGAGTACTATATTCGCTTGTAACTGTTACCTTACTCTCGATTGTTACTGTTTGTATTGCTGTACAATGATAGTTTTGCCAAGTCTTCTGCGTGCTCCTGAACAAAACTAAACAGAGACTTTCTGTTGCTTTGAAAAAAGGGAATTATCAGGTTCAGTTTCTTTACTGCTTGAGTTCTTGTTTAGCATGAGTGAATTTATAGGTTCAATACCAGGTTACCTTTTTCTTTTTTGGCATCATGATACCTAGCCCCCAACCTCTATCTAGAGAAGCTTCTCGCCTTCATCCAAAGTATTTTAGGCCTTATTAATTTTTGTATTTCAACAATCCCAATCCCATACCTGGAGGTCCAAATAAATCAAGTCAGGACTCAACAATTAAACCCAACACCCAGGGGATCCAGCCCATAATCTAAAAATCTGGAAAGAAGTTTTGCCAAGAGAAAAAAAAATAATAGTTGGAGTTTAGATCATATGAAGGTGATTAATTTTGTTACCCAAATGCATGAAATGTCTATAGTAATCTTGGCTTTAGAGTTGCAGTTATCTCTTCAGGAACGGCCTTTTTAAAATTGAAGTTGATAAAATCTTACTTGTAGTTGACTGTGTCACTAGAAATATTAAATTGATCAGTGTTGTTATCTATTCAAAATCCATGTTAGGAAATTTTGAATATAGAAGTTGACAAAATCTCGCAGAAGCGTCCATACACACACTAGAAATGAGAGCTTGTCTCCCTCTCCATTCTCATTCGTAATTGATTACAAAGGGGAATTAACTAAAAGATGAAAAATAAGCTAACAAAAATCTAATTCTTAGAATATCTGCTAAAAGTAAGCAACAAGAAAATAACATAATATCCTTTTGATTTCGGTTACCCAGTGGGGCCTCTGCCTGTGCACACCTGCAGCTTAATCGTAATTTTGCCCCTCAAAAAGCGAGACTTATTTTCGGTTATTTCGCCCTTGACCTCTGTTATGCACGTTGTGACATTGGTGAGTAAAGTTTAGCTTAGTATGTATACTTTGGGTGCTAGTTTGGATTATTAGTGTGGTTAAATTGCCAGCCATGATGTTACTTAAATAATTCGTCAAAAGATTGATAGTGCCATTATGTGTACTCAAGACCAATGATGAAGGGGGTGCTGTGCAAAAGAGATGCTCTTCACTTAGAGTTTTATGAAATCATGGTGTCTTCAAAAGAGCGTGAAGACAAGTTGGTGGAAAAGATTGAGGAGATGAGAGAAAGAAGAAATGAGGAGTGAGATTGAAGTTTTAACTTTCTGGAGACAAGTGAAGAGTTCTTAGGCGAGGAGCAAGACAATTAAGTCTATTTAAGAGATTTTGAAGTTTGAATCAGCCAAGTAGTGTCGAAAGACTTCTTATGATTATATAACTACTATCTTCATTCTCGTGTCGAGCTCAACTTGTCTTTGGCGTAATTACCAATAATCTTACTAAAATATTATGAAACAACCATACTATTCGAGCACAATGTGTGTTCTTTCGCTTAGGGTCCATTTGATATCACAAGTTGGCAAAATTTGCCATGACAAAAATGGAATCCTATTAATATATGCGCTAATACTAGGGCATTCCCCTTAAGCGATGCGTTGCGCCTGCCACTGAGTGTCTAAAAAAATAGGCAAGGGGCGTTGCGTCTGCCACCGGGTGTCTTGAAAAATAGGCAAGGGCGTCTCATCGGAGCCCGACGAGAAATATGCAAGGGTTCCTACAATAATCTGGACATGTGCGGTTGAAGAAGTTAGTCCAGGATAATAGACTTATGTTAGCGACTTGGTACATAGGGGAAAGGGGTGGAGTTAGTAGACACAATGATGAGAAGAAAAGTTAACATAGCTTGTTTACAAGAAACTAAATGGGTCGGTGAGAAAGTTAGAGAAAAAGAAAATACAGGGTTTAAATTATATTATACAAGAAAACATAGATATAGGAATGAAGTTAGAATAATAGTAGATAATAACCTTAAGGATGCTATCGTAACTGTTATTAGGAAATGTGATACACTTGGGTGAAAATGTAATCAATATTGTTAGTTCTTATGCACTCCAAGTAGGATTAAAAGAGCACACTAAAGTACAAGTTTGGGAACAAATGGATGAACTAATTTAAGAAATACCCGTAGGTGAGAAAATCTATATAGAAGAAGATTTTAATGGCCATGTAGGAGAAGATCGTGTAGGATATGAGATAGTGCATGGAAGATATGGTTTTGGAGATAGGAACGAAGGTGGAGAGTCTATCTTAGATTTTGCGATTGCTTATGATTTTGTACTAGTAAATACATGTTTAGAAAGAGGCTTGAACACTTAATAACTTATAAAAGTGAAACACATAAGAGCCAAATAGATTTTTTCATTACTAGGAAAGGAGACCGATTGACATGTGGTTATCCCGGGAGAGGGCTTAACCTCACAACATAGGATAATGGTGTTGGATATAAATATAAAAAATCAATCACGAGTGCGAAAAGAGAAGATTAACCCACGAGCACTAGGTGGTGGAGCTTAAAAGGAGAGAAGTTAGAACTATTTAAAGATAAAGTATTAAATGAAGTATCATGGAATGCCGAAGAAGCGACTAACATAATGTGAAATAAGATGGCCACATGTATTAGGAAAGTATCAAAAGAAATTCTTAGAGAATCAAAAGGCAGGGGGCCACAATCTAAAGAAACTTGGTAGTGGAATGAAAAAGTAAAAAATATGGTAAAAATCAAAATGGAGTGCTTTAAACATTGGAAAACAACTAGAAACGAAGAAAATTTTGAGAAATATAAATGGGCTAAAAAGGAAGTTAAGAAAATGATAAGAGATGCTAAGTTCAGGCGTAAGATGATCTTTATACAAAATTGGGAACACAAGAAGGGGAAAAAAGTATTTATAAGCTTGCTAAACTTAGGAACAGAAAAACAAAAATTTTTAGTATGTCAAGTGTACTAAAAGTGATGATTCAAGAATCTTAGTCAAGGATGATGAGATTATGAAAAGATAAAAAAATTACTTTGAGAGGTTATTAAATGGAGATAATGAGAGTAGATTAGATGTCGAGGAACTTAGGGAGACTCAAGAAAATATATATTCTTGCAGAATTAGGACAACAGAGGTTAGGATTGCTCTAAAAAAGATGAAAATATGGAAGGCTTTAGGACCAAATGGTACCCTACTGAGGTTTGGATTGGAAGTGCTTAGGGGAGGGAGGAGTATCTTGGCTTACAAAATTATTTAATAGAATTATAATGACTAATAGGATGCCTGATGAATGGAGAAAGAGTGTTTTAATACTTATTTATAAAAATAAAGGGGACATATAAAGTTGTTCAAATTATCGTGGTTTAAGTTAGTGGGTCATACAATGAAACTTTGGAATAGAGTGATTAAATATAGATTGAGATTGAAAACAACAGTATCTGAGAATCAATTTGGGTTTATGCTTTGGAGGTCAACAATATAAGCAATCTATTTATTGAAGAGATTAATGGAGTGGTATTGGGACAAAAAGAAGGATCTTCATATGATTTTGATAGATTTCGAGAAGGCGTATGATAGAATACCTAGCGATATAATATGGTGGGTTCTACATAAAAAATGAGTGACTAGTAGATATATTGATGTGATAAAAGATATGTATAATGGAGCCATGACTACAGCAAGAACATCAGCTGGAGAAAGTAATGAATTTTCAATTACTGTAGGTCTATACCAAGATTTAACATTAAGTCCTTATCTCTTTACTCTTGTTATGGAAAAGTTGATTGGACAAATACAAGATGAGGTGCTTTGGTGTATGCTATTTGCAGATGATATTGTTTTAGGGGATGAGACTAAGACGAGGATTATTGCTAGATTGAAATTGTGGAAAGAAACTCTAGAAACAAGATGATTTAAAATAAGTAGGACTTAACATAATATGTGGAATGCAAGTTTAGTAGTAATAGGAGGATAAACGGGAATGTGGTCACATTGGAGGGTCAAGAGATATCTAGAAATGATTATTTTCGTTATTTAGACTCGATTATCCAAAAAGATGGAGATATTAATGATGATGTTACTCATAGGATTAAAGCAGGCTGGGTCAAGTGGAGAAGTGCTACCTGCGTATTGTGTGATAGGCGTATACCTTTAAAGTTAATAGGGAAATTTTATAGGACGGCATGAAACAGAATGTTGGGCAACCAAGAACAAAATGAGCAGAAAATGAGTGTGGTGGAGATGCGAATGCTAATATGGATTTGTGGTAAAACTCGAAAGGATAAAATTTGAAATGAACAAATTCGTGAAACGGTAAAAGTAGCTCCTATAGAAGATAAATTGAGAGAAAATCACTTAGATGGTTTGGACACGTCAAACGTAGACCAATGGATGCTCCCGTAAGAAAGAGTGATTTAGTTAATATTGATGGTAACGCAAGGGATAAAGGTAGGCCTAAATTGACTTGGTGGGATATTATAAAAAGGACATGTATTATGTGGTTTAACTGAAGATATTGATTGCACTGGACATAATGGAATGGGAAAATAGAATTCATGTAGCTGACCCCAAATAATTGGGAAAAGGCTTGGTTGAGTTGAGTTGAATACTAAAGTACCGCACACCAATGCTTATTTTGATGATTTGCCATGGCAAAATTTTCTTTGGGAGTTGGAATGGCAAAATTTTCAAGGAAATTTTTGACGTGGCAAATTTTGTCAACATGTGTTATCAAATGGAACCTTAGAAGCTCGGTCTAGCTCAGTTCTTGACTTAAACAAGCGAAGCTTGAACATAGTTATAAACAAGCCAAGCTTGAAATAAAGGCACCTAGACTTGTCAAATTTTAGAAGATCCATGTAACAACTGAGAGACATTGTTCTTTCTTGGCCATCACCGACCATCATCCATAAAGGTCCAAGGAACCAAAAACTGTAGCTTTTCACATATTAGAAGTTGCTTAGTAGTTTGAAGGTTTGTTTCTACTCACCATTGTTAAAGAACCGATCGGTTTATGTGAAGAAACCGTAGAAAAGAAGCCATGAAGGCGGAGAAAACTCGAAAGAATATTTTGGTTATCTAACCCCAACAAAGAGATTAACCTATTTAAATCGAAGGTATTATTCTTGTACATTGCATTTCTTGTTTGTTCGAAGAATTATGTTTTCATGGAAAGGAGTGGTGGACTAAATTTGTCAATTCCCTGTAAGAAATCTGAGTTTGAAGGCTGTCCGTGGATATCAGGTTGTTACTTTAGCATAAGTTGGAAAAAATTAATGGCCACTAGCGCTAAAGCTGTCCGTGGATATCACCTGATACGTGGCGTATCACATGCAGAGAAATAACCTGTTTCTCCTGCACTCTGATATGTCCCAAGCATCATGTGGAAACTTCACCAAGTGACGTCATTTTTCACTATGGTAAAGTATATCAGCTCCAAATCCACTATGTTAATCCCAACATGCAACTTCTATAGAACAAGAACACACTGATGCTAGTTTTATCAACTGATAACCTCGACTACATTAATCTCAGTATGCAAATGATGCCAAATAAGGCCGAGATGAACATTAGTAATCATCAAAAGATGGAAAACCAAGGCTTAAGGCGTTTTCTCATCAAAAAGTGAGGCGTAAGCCTTAAATCGTGCATTTTATTTTTTTAATTAAAAAAATTATAGAAATATTCGTAAAAATAAAATTAAGTAAATAATATATATACAATAATTTTTGTAAATATTTACCATCGTAAGGCCATCTCCAGTGGGAGATTGGAAAAGTATGTAAAACTCGACATTTTCGTTTACGTTGATAGGATCGAATACACACTGGGACAATGCAAGACAATGGAAAATAGCTACGTTGTCGTGGAAGAAAGACCCGCCCAAGGCCTGGGCGTGTGTTTTTTCCCCGTCCACAAATGGTGGGACCCATTTGTCTTGGAAGAAATGCACTTTTAATTATAAGCTGGGCGTGTGTCATATATATTTTTTTAAATAATAAGCTGGGCGGGGGAATAATTCACGCCCACGGTCCTGGGCGGGTCACTCCTTACCGCCCAGCTGTGGGCCCCCTTTTACACATTGTGTATCGTCACTCACCAATCTAGTTTTGCATTTTGTATACATTTGTACACAGTGAAAAATACATTGTTTCCTACCCACTGTGGGCAGAAACAATGTAAAAATGCACGTTTACATCTCCCACTCGAGATGGCCTAAAGAGAAATAATTCAAACATTATAAGTTCACAACAGTAGATGCTTACTAAATGTCTTAGGTTTAATATACTAGATAGTCAAACTAACACTAACAAAATACTTAAAAGTTCTAATGACCTAAAAATGCTTCTCAGGGCTCCTCAATTGCAATTATTACAACAATATGACACATAGGAGGTTAATGGTCGATGCATTAAAAGTACATTGAAAGAAGAAGGTTATAAAATAGAGCATCAATGAGATCCTTCCCTCTCCCCCCACCCCCCACCCCCCCCACCCCCCACCCACCTACAAACATATTATTGATGACTTGTTGCAATTCGAGATTTTTTGGGTCTTCGTTCGAGTTTTGTTCAACAACAATAAGATATTTCACAAATTTAGAAAAAAATACTTGAAGGTTTCATAAAAAGCAAAAGCGAGAGATCATTCGAAGATTTTAGTTCAAATTATGTAGTTTTGACTTCAAGCAAAAAAAGCATAAAAAGGCATAAGCTTTTTGTGTATTAGGCCTAACCAAGTGTGACTAAAGATGTTTTTGCTCAAAAAAGAGCCTTAAGTCTCGTTTTTCCACGTTTTGTTAATTATTGTGGCAAACTCTTGGTAAAATTACTTCCAATTACTTATACTCCAATCCTGAAATATAGTGAAATTCGAACGGTCTTGTCTGCTCCGTGGATGTAGGATGTTTTCACAACCGAACCATGTAAAATACCCTGTTCATGATTTTCTCTCTCTGTGTTTTACTTTTGTTGTTGCTCTTTGCATGTCATGAATTTTTCTTGAGCAAAATCATTTCAACCTTTGGTGATTTCCAATTTTCATATGGACATCATTTGGCGTTGTCTATTGGAACGACTTATTTCAATTGTTCCAATGGTGACTCAAGCACCATTCAATAGTGTGACCCAAGGCCTCCAAACCCAGCAGGATGCTCATTGCCAGCAGTAGGACACGATTCTTGCGTCTCCCTGATCCAGCTAACCAGCAGCCCCAAGAGCGTCAACCAATATTTCCAGCGGCGAATCCGTCTCGGCATGCAGAGGTTGACTCACCACAAGTTTAGCAACCGCGTCAGCAGTATAATAAGTCTGTCCAGCGTCTAACTTCGCTATAGAGATCTCTCCTCAACACCTTCGACTCGCTCCTACACACAATCTGGGTACATAGCTACCTTACCAACCTCCTTTGTTAGGCAAACTTGGGTGAGTAGGATACCTATTTGCCTAACGACAATCTCTCACTAGAGCTATCCTTGAGTTTTGCTAAGCTTGACAGCGTTGAACTGCCCAATTTCGACAGTTTATATGAACCCCTCTATGGGAACCGCTTGGCCTTATTCCTTTGGAACGAGCACCTGTTCCAAGACCAGTTGCAATGGGACGAACACCTTGACAGTTGGTCTTAACAGTTGGTCTTAACAGTCTGTGTTGGGCCATTTGTCATGTTGAAGGCCGTGTTTTTCCTGCACCAAGTTGTAGGTGGTACCCACTCAATAGTAATTTTACTTGAGTAGAATGGTTCTCAACTTTCTTGGCTGATGATCTCCAAGATCTTGTGCATTCCTTATCCTATGTGTACTAGAGAAGCCCCATGGTCGCACTTGCAGTTGCTTCGGTTTATTATGTTTATTTGGCTGTTCAGCTGGAAGCTAAGTGCGCACCTTAGCATCATCCGAAGGCTCCTCAACACAGTCGATGCTGAAGAGATATCACTTGCTTTGAGTACAGACTCAATCTTCATTTTCAGGAGACTTTTCAGCTTGTATATATTGCAAACGAACTACATTCTCTCACACCACCTTCAGCACACAGTAAACGCTCATCAGAAGCAATCATATGGAGCAAGGCATTAATCCCCTTAATTAAATGTTGACAAATCACCTGATATGTGGCATATTGCAGATATAACCTGCAATAATCTCAACAAGCAACTTCTGCATAGCAAGAACGCACTTATGCTAGTTTTATTTTCTTAGCTTGTTTGTTTCGAGTGAAATGAGAGACATTCTTAGCATTCAATTTGAACTCCAATTACTTCTACGCAAATCATGAAATATAGTGAAATTCAATGGGTCTCACCTCCCCTGTGAATATAGGTTGTTGTCCCAACCAAAACACGAAAAAAAATCCTTGTTTCTCTTGTGATTTTCTTCCTCTTGGGTTTTCTCTTTGTTCTCGCTCTTTGCATTCCATACTTTTCTCTTTAAGCAAAATCATTTCAACCTTTGGTGAGATGCTGATTTTCATATCGACATCATTGCGTGTAGTGAGTAATAGTAGTTTGTGGTGGTGTTAACCGTGGAGCCTATGGAGGCCCTCAATAGGAGATGAAAATGAAACGTGACTTTTATATATATATATATATATATATATATAGGCAGGCTCCAATGAGGACGTAACTTGCGGACCGATTTTTTTGTGATTTTTTAAAAATAGTAAAAATATGTTTTCTACTTGTTTTTTTTTGTGGTATTTAAACATGTCATGGGACCCCTCTAAAAAAATTCAGCTCAAAATGAATTGTTTTGCTATTTTAAAAAAATCGGTCAAACATATGTCAGTTTTTAAGAGCTTTAAAAATTGACATATGTTTGACCGATTTTAAAAAAATAGCAAAACAATTCATTTTAAGCTGAATGTTTTTAGACGGGTCGCCTGAAATGTTTAAATACCACAGAAAAATAATCAAACCGAAAACATGGTTTTTACTATTTTTAAAAAATCACAAAAAAATCCCTCTGCAAGTTAGGTCAGCAAGTTACGTCCGCATTGGAGTGTGACTGTATATATATACTGCTCTTTTCCGGACTATCCTGTATTTTAACCGTGCGGAGTCGACATGTGTCACCTGGCGGTGAGCCCAAAAAAGAGAGAGGGTACCTATAATTTAGTCGATAATTTCTAAGCTCACCGACCGGTGACACATGTACAGTTCGCACTGTTAAAATGCGGGACAGTCTGCACAAGAGCATATATATATATATATATATATATATATATAGAGAGAGAGAGAGAGAGAGAGAGAGAGAGATAAGCTCCTGCGCACACTAAGTTTGCACACGTGCTGAGGCACACCTATTTTTTTAAAATATTAAAAAAAAAGATTTTTGAGTTGATTTTTTATGCGATATTTGAACATTTTAAGGGACCCATATAAAAAAAATCATTTCAAAAAAACTTTTTTTGCTATTTTAAAAAAATCGGACAAATTTTCGCAGCTTTTAAAGGTCTTTAAATCAACGAAAGTTTAATCGATTTTTTTAAAATATAAAAAAACGTTTTTTTTGAGCTGGTTTTTTTACATGGGCCTCTTGAAATGTTTAATATCACAGAAAAGAAATCAGTTCAAAAATATTTTTTTTGCTATTTTAAAAAATGATGTGGAAGCTTAATTTGCATAGGAGCATCTCTCTCTCTCTCTCTCTCTATATATATATATATATATATATATATATATATATATATAGATGCAGGCTCCTGTGCACACTAAGTTTGCACATTACCTTTTAAAAGTGTGCAAACTTAGTGCTGGCGCACACTAATTTTTTTATGTGATATTTTAACATTTCAACGAACTCACATAAAAAAAATTAGCTCAAAAAAACTTTTTTTGCTATTTTTAAAAAATCGGTCAAACTTTCGCAGTTTTTAAAGGGCTTAAAAACTGCGAAAGTTTGACCGATTTTTTAAAAATAGCAAAAAAAGTTTTTTTGAGTTGATTTTTTTTATATGGGTTCCTTGAAATGTTTAAATATCACACAAAAAAAATCAACTCAAAAATAATTTTTTTACTACTTTTAAAAGGTAATGTGCAAACTTAGTGTGCACAGGAGCGTGCCTGGGTCCTGTGCACACTAAGTTTGCACATTACTTTTTTAAAGTAGTAAAAAAAATATTTTTGAGTTGATTTTTTTTGTATGATATTTAAACATTTCAAGGAACTCATATAAAAAAAATCAGCTCAAAAAAACTTTTTTTGCTAGTTTTAAAAAATCGGTCAAACTTTCTATGCTTTTAAGCCCTTTAAAAACTGTGAAAGTTTGACCGATTTTTTAAAAATAGCAAAAAAAGTTTTTTTCAGCTAATTTTTTTTATGTGAGTCCGTTGAAATGTTAAAATATCACATAAAAAAATTGGTGTGTGCCAGCACTCAAAAATATTTTTTACTACTTTAAAAAAGTAATGTGCAAACTTAGTGTCCTGTGCACACTGAGTTTGCACATTACCTTTTAAAAGTAGTAAAAAAAATATTTTTGAGTTGATTTTTTTTTTGTGTGATATTTAAACATTTCAAGGAACCCATATAAAAAAAATCAGCTAAAATTTTTTTTTTTTGCTATTTTTAAAAAATCGGTCAAACTTTCGCAGTTTTTAATTAAAAACTGCGAAAGTTTGACCGATTTTTTAAAAATAGCAAAAAAAGTTTTTTTGAGCTGATTTTTTTTATATGGGTTCCTTGAAATGTTTAAATATCACATAAAAAAATTGGTGTGCGCCAGCACTAAGTTTGTCTACTTTTAAAAGGTAATGTGCAAACTTAGTGTGCACAGGAGCCTGCCTCTCTCTCTCTCTCTCTATATATATATATATATATATATATATTATCATCTCCCATTATTTTGGGCGTTTTGTCCTGCTACATAGCAAAATATAGATTTGGCAAAATAGGTACGCTAATCTTATTTGTTGGTGGCGCAACACTGCAACTATCATGTCAGAACTCGTGCGACTTTTCTACTACGCCACCAACGAAATACTAAAAAATGGTAGAACACTTGGCGCTACACTTCTAATGCTATAGGAGTTTTGGCATTAAGTGACATTTTTTGTCCCAAAAAATGGCTGAAGATGATCAAATTAGGCATACATATTTTTTTTCATGATTGAAATCCATATATAAGATGTTGCATCTATATAAGGCTATTTAAGCTTTGTGTAGTCAAAATTACTCATGCCTACCACACATATTATCTTTGTATTAGTGCTAAATGAATTTTTATTTACTAAATCACCAATTATTTTACAAAATAATATTTTATATGTTTATAAGATTTAAATGTAACTGAAAAATATTAATTTGTGTAAAATTCATTGAGGCATATAGCTGCTAGCATGACATTTTATGGGGAAACGGCTGTTTATTCCTTTGTGTTAACCGTTGAAAAAAAATTCAATTTCTTAAAGTAATACATCAACTATATAATGTTACTAGACAAGGTCTAAGGGATTTAAGTGTAATATGTAAAGTATAAGGAAGCTATATGTAAATAAGACATATGAGGGTATGTAAATGTAATTTACCCTTTATTTTTAATATGCCCAGATTTTGAAATATCTTTTGGCTTCCTTTGTGATAAGAAGTAAGAATATCTCTTCCTTGGTCAAATTACATTATTCCAATAGACTGGGATAATTAACCAGGGGAGGTCGTTTCCTTCTTTGGACGGCCAATAGGCTTTAGTATAGTTTTCAATCTAATAATTATATATCAGTTTGAATTCTCCGAAGAGAAAGTCGCAATCATGGATTCCTCAAATCTTCCTTTTGTCAGTTCAGTTGATAACTTCCGATTCAATAATTAAATTTTTATATAAACAATACAATTGACTTTTGAATTCGGTAAATTGACCCTTCAGCTTTTATACTTCAATTTCGGCCACCTGTGGCAGCTTGCTGCTATATTTTTAGACGGAACGTGTTGCATGCACATGCTTTAGTTTCCAATATGGATGTCTAAACGAAAACGACTGATTTGTCATCCAATTCTAATTTTATTTATAGAAAAATGTAGAAAAATAATTTGTTAATTTATATTACACTTCTAATACGATAGTATTAGAGGAGTTAATGAGACTTTAATGCTTTTTATTATTTTCTTTCCCATTTTGAATCTCGTGTTCTTTGCAACTAAAAAATTGAATAAATCAAAAATCTCTTTGAAACCAGAAAAATGAATAAATCAAGTCACTTGAAAATTAAAAATAAAATTCATTCTAGACTCCATTAATTAATCCCTCGATCCAACACAATTTAGATTCAATTAATCTTTTTTCATCATTCTCCACTCAAATCACATTACACAATGCTACTAATACTACTACATCTATATAACGTTATTTCTAGAAGAAAAGTTAAAAAAGTTTTCCGAATTTCTAAATTGCTTTTTAAATAAATAAAAAAAGTTTTTGGTTATAAAAATATTTTTAACATTGTATTTATAGAAAAAACTTTAAGTTTTTATCTATAAATGACATAAAGTTTTTTAAACTAAAAATAAATGAAAACATGTATAATTTTTTAATATAAAATACATCTAATACTACTACATCTATATAGCGATTTTATTTCTAAAAAAAAAGTTATGACGTATTTATTGAAAAAACTTTAAATTTTTATCTATAAATGATATAAAGTTTTTTAAACTAAAAACAAAAAAAAATGTATAATTTTTTTTTTATATAAAATACGACAGGTTTTTCAAAGTTTTTATTTAATAAAATAGTTTTTAAGTTAGAAAAAAGTTTTCAAAATTTCAAAATTGTTTTTAATATAAATAATTTTTTTTTGCTTATAAAAACATTTTTAATGTTTTATATATAGAAAAAACCTTAAGTTTGTATATATAAATGACATATAGTTTTTAAAACTAAAAATAAATAAAAATACATTTAACTTTATTATATAAAATACATATGGTTTGTTTTGAAGTTTTTATTTATAAAAAATAGTTCTTATAGATAAAAACATTTAAAAAAAATAGACATTATATTTATGAAAAATTAAACTATTATAATGGCTTTAAAATAAGATATTGAATTTATGATATATACTAATTTTTAGAATTATTAATACATTTTTTTTATTGTACATTTCTCGTGCATCGCGCGGGTTGTATGCAAGTATTTTCATTATATGTGTAGAATACGCAATAATTTATTATAAAATTACTCCATAAAATTATTCAATATCAAAAATGTCTTTTTGTCATATTAAAATACAATTGTTTTTAGTATTCTCTTCAAATTCTACTCCACAAAAGGACAGTCAACTTTAAAAAAAATTAAAATAGTCCATATTTTATTTCTCCTTCATTAAAGTTTTTACTTAAAAAAGAATCCATTTTCATCCTTCATTTTTCTTTTTATAATATAGTCCATATTTTTTTATTTGCTTAGAATGAGGTGTTTTATATTAAAAAAAAAATACTGAATCTGTTTTCTTTTCAAACATTGGACTAAGGATGTCACAAAACCTTATGTCATTAAAACTCCCACCACCACTACTCTGCTAGAATGCAAAATTAATTTTGCATGGTTAATTTTTTATATTTTCTAGTTGATTTTTTATGTTTTAGATGTAATACCATTGAACCACTTTGTATCACCTTATTATTAGACCTGATAAAATGAGGCACGACATGAACCGACAAGAAGTTATAAGTTAATGGGTGGACCCTCAATGGGTTCGGGTCATATTAGTGCCAACCCGATAAGACACGATAGTTAACGGGTCGGGTTAGTATTGACTCCCTTCACCCATTAATACCCGATAAGACCCGTTATGACCCATCAATTTAAGTAAATAAGATATATTCTTGGAACTTATAAATAATTTATGTAGCATAATGTTAATTTAATCATAATGAATTTTACTAAATAAGAGATTTAGTAATGTCAATGAATTAAGGATCAAATACCAAAAAGTCCCTCAAATATTTTTTAATACACATTTAGTCCAAGCCTTTTATTTTGTACCAAAAAGTTCCTTATTCTCTTACTGTTAAAGGTCCGCGCCAGCGGCATTGTAAAACCTTTTTGGCATGGTGGACTTTTTGGTGCAAAATAAAAAAGCTTGGATTAAATGTGTATTAAAAAAAGTTCGAGGGACTATTTGGTATATGCCCCATGAATTAATGGGTCTACTTAGGTTAAAAAATGAGATAATATGTCAACTTGTATACAATTCAAAATAATTCATTATCTTAATGGGATTAACAAGTGAACACGACACGACACGACACGACACGACACGTTAACATAACGGGTCGGGTTTGGATATGATTTTTTCACACGATAAAAAAGTCATTGTTTAGACATGAACTCAATAAGATCCGAACGCGATAAAAAACAACACGAACATGACTCGACACGACCCATTGACAGGTCTACTTATTATCGTCGCTCCGCTGCTAGATTACAAAATTATATTTGCACTTTTTTCAGTGCAAAATTAAATTTGCAGCAGTAATACAACAAACTTATTTCACAGTGTAATACTAAAAAAATGAGTATGCGACTTAATTATATTTTTTTATGAAAAGGAAAATGAAGGTTACAAAATCTTACCAATAAACAAAAAAATTACCATGCAAATTTAATTTTGCCCTTTGATGAAGTAGACGGTGGTTGAACTCTAATGCCCGGAAGTTCGGAGACATCCATGTTTTAATGTTTGAAAAGACTGTAGCAGTAGTGTATATAATTTTGTATAAAACACCTCATTATAAGCAAAAGAAAATAGGAACTAAATTTGTAAAGAAAAAACAATAGTATTAAAAAAAATACTTTTTTTTTTGTTGGAGCGCGAGGCCCCCAATTCTAATTTATTATTTCCTTTTTATGTAAACTCGATGCGGAAGCGGTGTGATGGTTCAACTTTAAAACAACAAATTTTAATTTCTTAAACAAATTAAAATTACACCAAGTGAAGTAAAATTAATCAATTAATATATTCACTTAAACCAATTAATTAATCCAAGTCCTAGAATTTGCCTAAGTCATATTTATCAATATTAGCAAATTAGGCGAAACCAAATTTTAACAAATGACTTGAATTAAATAAACTTTACCCAATATTTAATTTAGCACCAAATTAAATGAGTGTGATGATTTAAACCAAATTTTATCTTGAATTATTTTAAACATGCGTTCTACGTTATTTTGCAAGATAAAATAAATCAATCACACTACGCCGCGATGTACGAGGAAAAACCCAAGACGGGAAACAACCTCGGACATCTTTAGCCACAAATTCACTAGATACGGAATTACAAGTACAAGACAAAAGACTTACAACACACGACTCGATCCCTCTCAATCCCCGATGCTTCTTCTTGTAGAAACCTCTTCCTAGCGAATAACCTTGGAACACCACCGCGGTCTCGGAATCCACCGATAGGACTTTATATGGTCACCGTCACCCGAGCAAGGAGCCTTTCTCCAAGTGGGTAGAATCGCAACAAAACGTCTTCTTCTTTGATGGATGTAGAAGCAAACCAAAACTTCTCTTTGAAACGGAAGAGATAAACCGGTGCCAAACTCCAAGCAATTGATATGTATATATGTGAACTTGGATAAACAATATGGGTGTAAAACTAGAGTGATAAAATATTTTCTCTTGAAAAATAGCACTCAAAACTTAAACATTTTCCTTAAACAATTTTAGCTCTCAAACTCTCTCTAAGAGATGGAATGGAATGGAAAAGTTAGGAAAAGTTAGATTGGAAAATGTTCTTCCCGCTAATGATAAAGTCTGAAAAAGTTGGTTTAAAAACTTAGTGGGAAAGTGGATGAAAAAACTGCCAAAAACTGTTCCCGCCTGGCATCTCGTTCGAACGACATTTCGTTTGAACGAAATCTCGTTCGAACGAGACTTCTAACGACGTTCCAGATTGGGCTCGTTAGCAACTCGGTGGAAATCTCGTTAGAACGAACAATCTCGTTCGAACGACATTTCGAACGACGGACCAGTATACCTTGGTGGGAACTCGTTGGCAAACTCGTTCAAACGACATCTGGTTCGAACGAAAAACTCGTTCGAACGAGACTTCTAACGACTTCCAGAAATTTTATAAAATTTGATTTTGGCCCAGAAACTTTATATACTTTATTTTAAAGTTCTAATTAAATTTTTCTGAAAATAAAAGACAGTTTTTATTAAACCTAACACCCAATAAACTTGTTCCAATCTCCTATATATATAATATTGCATTCATACCTTGGGAGCATGGAACCATAGTTGATGACGTAGAAACGAGGCACGTAAACCGGCATATTTGATGAGGCTTTATACTCTTTGCCGCTACGTCTTCAACAAACACTTCATAGGCTTGAGAATATTACAATTAAATACTATCCTATGAATAAATGTTTTTGCCCGGAATTGAGCCAACACTATACATGGACTCAATTGGAAATTTGTGCCCTTACATTTTTTAGGACGAAAAAGTAAGGGCCATTTTTATAAAAGAATTCGACTGCTTCTTGTAGGAAGCATACATGCGCTGTAAATGTGCACACACGTCATCATGAATAGAGAACATCTTGGCAGCCAAATCAGCAGTTGCGGGGCTTACCGTTATGGTATGGGTGTCTCAACACGGTCAACAAGTGATAAAGGAAAAAACCCAAGAATAATCTGGAAAGGAGAGAGGCCAGTAGCGAGGTTGACTGAATTATTGAAAGCAAATTCAGCCTAAGAAAGAACCACATCCTAAGTCTTAAGTGATTCACCAGCTAAGCACCGTAATCGTAAGAGATCATCCAAACTCCTATTGATCGCCTCGGTTTGACCATTATCCTGTTGATGGAAAGATGTTGAAAATTAAAGTGTACATCGCAACGATTTTCGAAGGGTTCGCCAAAAATGTCTCGTACAACAAACATCCTTATAAGATGTAATAGTCCTCGGTACCCTATGTAAATGGATAGTCTCGCAAAAGTAGAGTGTGACAACATGTAAAGCATCCGAAGTTTGTGAGCACATGATAAAATGGGCCAACTTGGAAAATCGGTTAATTACCACAAACACAGAATAATGGCCCTTGGCCGTTTTGGGTAGCCCAACAACAAAGTGCATAGAAACATCCAGCCAAGGGCGGTCAGAGATGTGTAAGGGGTATACATACCGGAGTTAGTATGTTGATCCTTCGTCGTCTGACAAGTATAGCAACGCAGAATATAGCTGTTTACCTCCCTCCTCATAGTAGGCCAGTAGACACGCTCTCGCATGGTTCAAAGTCTCGGTATCGGTCCCGGTATCGGATACCCGATTTTCAACTCGGTCGCGGTATCGGTCGCGGTATCGGGCGATACGCAAAGATATGCTATTTAGAGAGCGCAAAAAATTCCGGAAAAAATATAGAAAATTAAAAAAAAATAAGATTAACAATGTGGACTAATGAGATACATTCAAACCCATCATTCAAATATGCATTGCATTGTAGAATTGGTTATACTGAAGCGCGGCAGAGTTGTCAGATTCAATATTGCATAGTAAATCAATAATAATATTGAAAAACAAAAATATACATTTTGTTTTAACAACAATGTATATTTTTTTACATTTTTACGAAAACGTACAAAATAACGTTGTTACAAAAATGTACATTTTTTTACATTTTTACAAAAACGTACAAAAGAACATTTTTACAAAAATGTACATTTTTTTAACAAATATGTATATTGTTTTTAAAATTTTTATAAAAACATACAAAAGAACATTTTTTACAAAAATTTTCAAAAATGTACATTTTTACAAAAACGTACAAAAGGACATTTTTACAAAAATGTACATTTTTTTTAACAAAAATATATATTTTTTTACAAATATGTACACTTTTTTTACAAATATGTACATTTTTTTTTAACAAAAATGTACATTTTTTTACATTTTTACAAAAAACGTACAAAATAATATTTGTACAGAAATGTACATTTTTTACAAACATAAATGTACATTATATATTTTTTGTAAAAGATTTGAATATTTTTTGTAAAAAAATAACATTTCTTTGAAAAAAGAGTTTTAGTAGTAATTTTTTTTTTAAAAAAAGAGTACTACTTTTTAAAAGATTTATATATTTTTTTTAGTAGAGTCATTTAAAAAAAAAAAGAGTTTTATGTTTTAAAAAATTAATGTTAATACTTTTGAAAAAGTAATACCATTCTGTAAATGTTACAATATATTTTCAACAACGAAGAAATATGGTAAAAGATAAAAGTTCTATAAAAAAATAAAACAAAATATGACAATATCGTTTGAATCGGTTGTCTCGGCCGATATCGCGGTTGTCTCGGCCGATATCGCGGCGAGGCGTCTCGGAATCGGTTGTCTCGGGCGATATCGCGGCTGTCTCGGCCGATTCAGTGTTTTTTTTGAAACGTCTCTCGGTATCGGATCGGTGCCCTCCGATTCCGAGTTGACTCGGCCGATACCGAGTCAACTCGGCCGATACTTTGAACCATGCGCTCTCGTAGTGTAGCTAAGGTACGAGCGACACCCGAGTGACCAACTCGACCCCCACCGTGGAGCTCAGTGATGATCTTCTCCCTTAACGAAGTAGTAGGGATGCACAATGCCATACCACAATACAAATAACCATCTACAACAAGTAATCACTCTGAGCACCATGCTGTCGTGTGCATGCCTCCACAATAGGCCCAAAGAAAGTGTATGTTGCATACAAATCATGAATCTCAGATAAACTGAAGACCGATTCCTGAATGGTGATTAGGGAATGTGATCTTCCGTTCAAGGCGTCTGCAACCAGGTTCTCCCTATCTGCTTTTATTGCAAGCGGAAGGTAAATTGCTGTAAGAAACTAGTCCACTTGGCGTGTCGATCGTTAACTTTCTTCTGAAAGTACACGAAACAGAGAGCCTCGTGATCCGAATTAATGAAAAACTCCCGATGAACCAAATAGGGCTGCTAATGCTTGATAGCATGCACCAGTGCATAAAACTCTAGATCATATGAAGAATAGTTGACAATGGAACCAACAACTTTCTAATTAAAGTAAGCAATGGGGTGACCATTTTGGCTAAGAATCGTATAAATCCCGGACTTGCTGGCATCATAAGTCAATTCAAATAGCAGGGTAAAATCTGAAAGGGCTTGAATGGGGGCTGGCGTCATCCTGTACTTGATGAGCTGGAATGCTTCCGTAGCCTTATTAGTCCATGCAAACTCAGTCACGGATGCGCGCATCATCACAATAATAGGAGCCATCACAGGTTGAACTCTAAATGAAGCATCGATAAAAACTGGCGAACCTGTGAAAACTGCGGACCTAAGAAGTCGTGGTCGGCCCTTGCCACTTCCGAATAGCTTAAACCTGCTCGCTATCAGCACGTTCCCCTTCTTCGAGACTGTATTCCAAGAAGGAGACCTTTGACACCATAAAAGAGCACCTTTTGAGCTGAAGAACCTTCACCTGCTTGATATGATCCATATGCTTTTATGTGGACCGACCATATATTAGGATATCATCAAAGTAAGCTATAACAAACTTATTTAAGAAGGAAAAAAGGAATTGTGTCATAATAAGCATAAATGTGGACGGGGTATTGGTCAATCTGAAGAGCATGACGGTCCACTCGTACAATCCATCCTTCATCTTGAAGGCGGTCTTCCACTCATCACCCGGCCTCATGCGAATCTGACGATACCCACTATTCAAATCCAACTTGGAGAACATCGTGGCCCTATGAAGCTGACCAATCATATCCTTTAACCTTGGAATGGGGAAACAGTACTTGACTGTGATTTTATTCACACCCCGACTATCTACACACATCTACCAGCTACCATCCTTCTTTGATGTTAACAAAGTTGGCACAACACAAGGAGATCTTCTCTTTCGTATGATGTCATGATCACATAACATTGACACCTTTCGTTGTCCGAGTGCTCTGCAGATGACATTATGTAATAGGAAAGGTTGGGTATTTGGGCTTCCGAGACAAAATCAATCGGATGGTGTATGCCCCTTAATGGTAGAAGGGAATCAGACGGGGTACACACATCTTGGAAAGAAGCCAAGATATTTTGAAGAGCCTCTAGAATACCAATCGACGCACATCTAATGGGCTAATAAGGGCATAACACAACCCCTACTCAAAAGGGCATCGACAAGGAGTACAAACTTCGAGGTCAGGGACATAATTGGGCTTGGGAACCTGGGTTAGTACCTCACCAATTGTTAGAATGCCTTATGTTTCTATGTATATTGTGGTTTGTCCCACATTGGTTTCTTTGTCCATTGTTCCCACACATCTCTTAATATAAATATACACATTGGCACTCAAGTTGAGTAAGCCAAGCCAATACATCATAAATAGCTTCTTGGTATTAGAGCTAAAGTAAGTATCTGGCAGCTGACTAAGCAGCGTTTCTCTCTCTCTCTCAAGGCTCGATCCTCTCCTTTTTAGAGGGTTCAATTGCTGCTGATTTGATTGGGTAAACTCCTCTCTATTTTTCTACTTTTTATAAGGTTTATACCCTTTTAATTTGGGGTTCTTTAGTCCTTGCTTTTGCTGTTGACCAACACTCGTCCTGATTTGGCATTTGTTGTGAGTCTTGTTAGTCAGTTCATGCATGCTCCTCGCACCGCCCATCTTGATGCTGTTCATCATATCTTGAGGTATCTCAAGTCTTCACCGGGTCTTGGTCTCTTCTATGCTTCAGGAGGTCAAAGGGGTCTCTCTTGCTTCACTGATGCTGATTATGCTGGATGCCGAACTGATAGGCGTTCTACTTCTGGCTTATGTACTTTCCATGGTTCTCATCTTATATCATGGAAAAGTAAGAAGCAAGCGATGGTTTCTCGTTCTTCAGCAGAGGCAGAGTACCGTGCTATGGCTCAGGGTACATGTGAGCTCTTGTGGCTTCGATCGATTTTGGATGAGCTAGGCTATACTGAGGATGGTCCTTCTGATTTGTTGTGTGATAACAAATCAACCATTTTGTTATCATCTGATTTTGTCCTTCATGAGAGAACCAAAGACATTGAGGTGGATATTCACTTCCTCCGGGAGAAAATATCTGCCGACATCATTCATCCCTCATTTGTCCCTTCATCAACTCAGACTGCAGATTGTCTCACCAAGGCGGTTGGACCTTCTTTGCTTCACTCATCTATTGGCAAGCTGAGTTTGGTGGATATCTTCACTCCAGCTTGAGGGGGAGTGCTAGATTGTCTTATGTTTCTATGTATATTGTGGTTTGTCCCACCTTATATATTGTCCCACATTGGTTTCTTTGTACATTGTTCCCACACATCTCTTAATATAAATATACACATTGGCACTCAAGTTGAGTAAGCCAAGCCAATACATCATAAATAGCTTCTCCAACCAGATCTATAAATGAATAAGTATTAAGACGATCGTCATGGATGCTGGCATGATCAAATTGCCAGGATTGTCCCAACAGAAAGTGGCACACGTCCATATCAACAATCATACACAACCTCATCTGAATATTTATCAATAATAAATGGCACTCGACATTGCCTTGTAGGACACACCTCGTCCTTGGATCCCAACCATCCAATCTTACACGGATTCTGAATAGGCTCTACACGGATACCCAATCGCTCCACCATCTCCCGAGAGACCAAATTGACGCTAGAGTCGCCGTCAGTTATGATGTTACAAAATCGCCCTTTCGCAACACACTACATGTAGAATAAACTATGTCGTTGCCACTAGTCTATAGGTGTAACAATTGAGTTGGACACTAGTGCAAAGGAAAAGATGAGGGCACGGTGCTGGGTACTTAGTGGAAGTGCATTGGGTTAGGGCAATCGTGGCGCGACTGGCCATTAGGGTAGTTTCTTAGCTTGGGGTGGGGTGTAGATATGTTTATTTAACACACGAAGTTGGGTTTGGCTATGGGTTATGCACATATGATAAATGAAGGGGCGGGTGCTACCACGTACTGTTGGGTTGATGGGTTCGAGGCCCAAAGAGTAAGTCATGAGCCGAAAAAAGCCTTTTGTGTCCATCTTGGTTAAGGTTGTAGCGAGTGGGTTAGGGTTGGTGGGTTTCACAGTTCGTGGCGGTGGGGCTATTGGGATATGGGCTTCGACGGTGCGCGTCATGGCAAGAGGTCGAGTCACCGCAAGGGTGAGGGCAGCCGCCAACCCGCTGTGGCTGGCCGTGGGCTCCTTAATCTCCTCCCTATAACCCGCGAACTCGTGGGGGGCTTTATTGTCGTTACCATCGGCAACCACCATGTCTTAGTGGCTATTTGTTGCCTCCCCGTAACCGTCCACCGATGTGTCTCTCCAATCCGAGTCCCAATCATCAACCACCATTACACGCATATAAATGAAACGATGAAATTGTAAATCTCCATTAATTTTCTCTAAAACATCATAATAATAATGAAAACTAAACAACCAGGGTTCCTTTTATAACTAGAAGGATCCTAAAGACTAGAATAACCCTAAATTAAATAATTAAATAAAACACCCCACAAGGGGCACATATACATGATCATGCATCATACACACTCCTCATAACAATTGGATTGTCGCGGGCTCAAGAGTTGACTAATATGTCTAAATTTCGGATGGTACAACTGCTGACACGGTGAAGAGGTTTTGTAACACGTTGTACGCCATGTATTCGACTCAATACTTGAAGAAATCTGGTGTTCAGCGACTGCTTGCAAAATAGAAGCAATGAGGTACTACTCAGCTGACGGCATATACTTGAAATTGTCAATTTTTGTCCAAGGAATTGCACAACCTCGAACCGCAAAACAAAAACACTCTGCATAGTGTCAAGCGGGAGCACATAAGGATATTGAACAAGCTTTTGGTGGTTTGTAAATATCGCTTCCTCATTGTCAAATGCCTAACTTGTTTTTGTATCGTGACGATATAGGGTGCAACATTTCTACTTGTATCATACATCACAACATGATTATGAAAAATTGAACGTGACATGAGATCTCAAGCCTTGGCAACCAAAATTTCTGGAAAGGGAGTCACCGCAATGGCATACATGTTGTGGGCCAAATGTTTTCACATTCTCGAATTCGTAAGTCCGCAACAAATGTGGCATTGCACTGTTGCGGCATTGCACTGTAGAACATTTATGGAATTTGAATGATAGCATGTAGTCCTTTTTTCCGTGTGTGTCAAACATAAATTTTTTAATTGGACGGTTTATATATTGTTTTTGATAATATGGTTTATATAGTAGACTTTGTCTTTTGAGATTGTAAACTAAAAAAAATAAAAAACAGTGGTTTGCTGTGGCATTCCACCTGCCACTCTGTACTTCTGCGACTTTAAATCTGCTGCATTGGCACACTAGTTGCTCCACCTGGAACTCGCAAATTTTAGAGCATTTTACTCCCAAATTTGCAGGGTTTTGGTAGAAATGATTACGGTTCTACAAAACGCGAGACGTGACCGAGGCGTCGAGGCCAAGCCTTAAGCCTTAGAAGTCTAGGTGGGCTTAAACGTGAAAAGACATTTAGGCATTTTTTTAATATATTTTAACATTTTTAACTATAACAAGAGTATTAAAAATACTAAAATGGTACATACCTTAAAATATGTCTCAATATATGCAAACTAAAATACTATTTTTTTAATACTAAGAAAAAAAAAAGTGTTTTTTGGACGAGAGGCGGAGAGGTTTGGGATACCATTTGTCTTTTGATGGTTTTGAATGAGATATTGGTCGGTTTTAAAAAAAAAAATCTTTAAAGGCCATATTGTTTCATTAAAACGTTTTTGGTTTAAAAAGTGCGCCTTAAGCCTTTTACCAAGAATAAGGCGTAAAAGGCTTAAGACGGGACATTTCTCCCGAATCTCAAGTCTAGGCGAAGCCTAAGGACGCCTTTTAGAACATTGGAAATGATATTTTGATTTATGCTCTAAAGAGGCAAAACCACCAAAGGTATCAAGCAGTATAGCACATGGAGATGGTCTAATTGGCCAACTTTTGCTTCGTCAGAACCGTCAGTGTCTAAACTGTGTTGTGTTTGAATTGTTTCACTTGATGTCCAATACATTTTCAATCTTGTGCTTAGTTTTTCTTTTTTTTTGGTTACATTGTGTGTGCTTAGTTTAACACATGCTCAAGTTTATTGTCTATTCGTCACGTATGAAGTAACTAGCTTGACTTGTTATCTAAATGTGTTTAATGAATTAATTATTTATTCACCTGAATGTGTTAAAACTCAAATAAACCTCCTAAATCATTCTCACTTTTCAAAAATTAAAAGATACGATTTAGGGGGCGTTTGATGTGCGTAAATACTTTTCTTGATTCATTTTTTTATTTTTATTTTTAGTGGATTTGATTGCAAATGTATTCTTTTGAGAAGAATGGTCATAAATATTAAAAATCCTCCATATTTGATTCTTTTTTTAATGAAAGACTTTTTTTTTACCGCTTCCCAAATAAGTATTCCTATATGGAAGGAAACATCAAAAAGTAAGAACTAGCCGCTCAATCATTTTTCGCACCCAAATGCACTTGTAGTTCTTTTCTCCCTTTAGATATTAAACATATCTAGCTCATAAATTAGGACATAATCTCCCAAGCCGAGTCGAAGATGTTGATTATCTTGAAGGTGAGTTACATATGATTGTTTTAAGCATTATAATCCGGCGTAACTAATTGGATATTCTTGTTTCCACTAAGAAGATGGCTAATAAATTTGAATTCCTGTAAGTAAGGGCAGCAGACCAGTATCGTTTGGGTCTAGATGACATACTCTCTATTTGTACTTTTGAAATTAGAGCGTTTTGAAATTAGAGAACAAAGTGAAAAGTTTCCGCTTTGCCTTAAATAGCAACATTTTTTTTTGGTGAATAATAGCAACATGTTAGCTCCACTGTAAGCAATAAGAACCACTGTATCTCCTGTCCAGGACTGTTTTTCTACTTTTATATTGAATTTAGAGTTGATGTTTTCCTACTTTGTACGTCCAATTAAGAATTAAGTTTGTAAATTAAAAAACCAAATTTATGATATTCAAGGTTGTTTTAATTTTGATCATCAATTATGCTAAAAAGTCCATTATCTTAAAATATTTTTGATTTTTAAAGTTAATACCTAATTTGGGACCGAAAAAGTGCTAAATAATGTTTTGGATAAGCTTTGATAAAATAACATGCTTGATGTTCTTCTGTGTATCTGATGGCTTTGCTATATATACTATTGAATTTGTTTTTTTGCTATTATTGTGCTCAAGTGTCTCTGCTGTAAATTTCTTAATCCCTCAGTGCGTGTGTGTATCCGGTTAGCTAGTCACTAAATTAATTCTTAGCCATTGCTTTCACATGTCCAGAAGACCAAAGTTGAAAGATGTTCCCATTGTGTGCATTTATGTTAAAGTTACCAAAGTCTTGTAACAAAATGAGACTGAACGCATGACTTTTTGTGTGGCCATACTTTTCTGATGCATCACTGCATTTACAATGGACCTAACTTTAATATATGTAACACTTGAAATGACGCCCGTGTTTCTTTTTTAAATATCCTGCACCATTTTTTGTTTTTGGTGGAGATGGCATATTGTGTGAGGATTTCTCATTGTTCTCAAGAAACCTCTTGCACAGAATAGCACTGAATTGGAACGCACATCATAAACATATAATGTAGACAAGATTGAATTCTATAACTATGACTATTCTTGGGGTTAGATGTTATTTCCCCAATCTGGTAGAGTGGATGTTTGCAATCTCACGCCATTTGGGAGTCAAATTAAACAACAAATTTGAGTGTCTATTCTTTACACAAGTCAAAGTAAAAGAAATCAATGCGTCTAAAATTCCCCTCCATTTTTATTAAATTAATGTTGAAGCGCTCATCAAAGTTGACCTTATTAGTGTAGAAATAATTGGCCAATGGATAATTTTGAGAGTCCACTCAGAGAAAAATCAGATTTCACTATGTTGAAAGCAAGAGATGCCCAAAAGTCAATCGTTTCTTGTTTGTCGCTATTAGTTTGAACTTTTGGAAGGAGACTAGGAGAATGGTTCTCAACTGCCATGTAATGGTACAAATCATAACAAATCAATTTGGCTTGTTCATTCTAATTTCTGCCAATGAGAGTTAAGAATTATAGTTCTCTTCTTTTAGATGCCGGGTCATCACTTGTTTGATATCAAATATTTGGGTAATTGAAATTGTTAGAGCATCCACAATGGTGGATGCTCTAGAAAGGCAATTTTAGAGAACCAATTTGTAGAAGTCCATATTCATAGCTGTTGAAGGCCACACTAGTGAAAGTAAAAAAATTTGCAATTCTAATTTCTATGGACTATTATTGTTCATAGGAACTAAAAGTCCATTACAAACAAATGTTGTTCGTGGGAATTCACGTATATAATAAAAATAATTATTCATATTTTTTACGAACTTCTGTTCTTCGTTGAAATTAATACGAACTTCAGAAGTTCGTAGAAAGTGTTTGCAAATTTCGCATTTATTTTGTAATTTTAAAGAATACTTACAGAACGAATTAAAGAATTTATTATAAACTACTCATCATTATGATAGAATTAGAAGTAGAGTTTGAATTTTAGAGAGAAGCTAGACTGATTTCATTTCAATTAATATCTGAATACAAGTACACACAACTATTTATAGATACTAACTCTGTTTCAGTTAGCTAGTAACTAGCTGACAAAACTGTTGTAACTAACCTCACCATTCTAACTAATTGATACAATTACATTGTTGACCTTGTTCAGAATTACTATAATAACCCTGTTCTAATACAACCCCTCAAACCTAGCTAGGGAGTCCTAGTCTAAGGTTTGAACAATGTTTGTGAAACAAAGCAGTAGACAATCCTTTGGTAAGAACATCTGCAGTTTGATCTTCTGTAGAAATGTACTGAACATTGAAGTCTTTTCTTTGAACTCTTTCTCTAACAAAGTGGAAGTCTATGTCAAGGTGCTTAATTCTGGAATGGAACACTGGATTGGAGCTAAGAGCTAACGCTCCAAGATTGTCACAGTGAAGTAATGGAGGTTCTAGTAGAAACATTTGCAAGTCTTTAAGGATATTTCTGACCCAAATTACATCTGCTGCAGCATTTGCTAAAGCTCTATATTCAGCTTCACAAGAACTTCTAGCTACTGAACTTTGCTTCTTTGATTGCCAAGAAATAGGATTATTCCCCAAGAATACAACATAGCCTGAAGTTGATCTTCTTCCATTTGGATCTGCTCCCCAATCAGCATCACTATAGGCTTGAATATCAAGAGGACCTTCTGTGTAATGCAACCCCGTCGTAGTAGTTCCTTTCACATACCTCAGTATTCTCTTCACAAGATTTAAATGTTGATCTGTAGGCTCAGTTAAAAATTGACAAGCTGTGTTTACTGCATATGCAATATCTGGCCTAGTAAAGGTCAAATATTGTAATGCTCCCACAATACTCCTGTAAAGAGAAGGCTCTCTTAGCACAATACCATCATTCTTCATTACATAGTGGTTAGGTCTATCAGGAGTAGTGCATGAGGAACAAGTTTCCATAGCTGCTTTAGTAAGCAAATCCTTAGCATATTTTTCCTGACTAATAAACAAGCTTCCATCAGTATTGTAAGTAATTTGTAATCCCAGAAAGTAAGTCAGCTTCCCCATATCTTTCATCTCAAATACTGAACTTAGGTTGTCTATAACTTGTTGCATCAACTCATTATTAGACCCTGTTAATATAATATCATCAACATATAACAACAAGATGATAATATCAGTATTAACAGTTTTAATAAAGAGACTTGGATCTGATGGAGATACTTTAAAACCAACTGCTGGTAGATAAGAAGTGAATTTGGCATTCCAGGCTCTAGGAGCTTGTTTTAACCCATACAATGATTTTGGTAGACTACACACAAATGAGGGTTTTTCAAGATCTTCATATCCAGGAGGTTGCTTCATAAAGACTTCCTCTTCTAATTCTCCATGCAAAAAGGCATTCTTGACATCAAGTTGCCTTAGTTCCCACTTGAATGAAGCAGCCAGACTTAGAACAAGTCTCACAGTAGTATGTCTCACTACAGGACTAAAGGTTTCATCATAATCAAATCCTTGTTCTTGACTGAAACCTTGAGCTACAAGTCTTGCTTTATATCTAGCTATGGTTCCATCAGAGTGTCTCTTGATTTTATAAATCCACTTACACCCCACTATATTATTATTAAGTGGTTTAGGAACCAACTTCCATGTTCCTTGAAGTTGTAAAGACTTCATTTCTTCATCCATAGCAGCTCTCCATTCTGAATAATGAGAAGCAACCTTAAAACTTGAAGGTTCTTCTAGCTCTTTATACTCTAATATTCCAGTAGCAGCATAGCAATAAAAGTCTTCAAATGTTTTCCTTTTTGTAGTACCATCTTTAGATCTTGTCATCATAGGATGAGTAGACTGAATAACATCATCTATAGCAGTTGTATTTCCATCATTACCAGTTACATTCTCCATACTCTCATAGTTTGATGGCTGTTGAATATCTGATGGCATAGCAGATGACTCATTGCTAGAGTTTGCTGTAGGTAGTACACTTTCCAATTGACTTGTAGACAGGACAGGTAACAAATTTTGTGTTGTTGGGAAGTAGTAATAGGAACTGCTGATGGAAATAGAGAAGTAGAAGGGATAAAAACATGTGGAAGAGTAGTTTGAGAGGTAGTAGTGGTACTGATGGAAGGATTAGACAACACAGAGCTGACTTTATGAAAAGGAAAGATAGACTCATCATGAACAACATGTCTGCATAAGTACAATCTATTTTTCTCTTTATGATAACAAATAGATCCCTTATATCCAAAAGAATATCCAAGAAAGGTACATTGAAGGCTTCTTGGTTCAAGTTTATTTTTATTATAAGGTCTTAAGTATGGGTAAACAGCAGTCCCAAAAATTCTAAGAGATTTGATATCAGGAAGTTGATGAAATAATTGATAGTAAGGAGATTTCATTTTTAAGACTTGACATGGCATTCTATTAATGAGGAAAGCAGAATGAGATACAGCATGATACCAAAATTGAGAAGGAAGACTTGCAGCAGATAATAAGGATATTGAAGTTTCAATTATGTGTCTATTCTTTCTTTCAACCAATCCATTTTGTTGAGGACAAGAAATTTGATGAATAACACCTAGAGAAGAAATGAATTTATCAAAAGCATGACTACAGAATTCTCCACTACCATCAGATTGGAAAATTTTAATATCAGCATGAAATTGATTTTTAACAAAGGCAAGGAATTTCTGAAAGGCATCAAAAGTATCTGATTTATTCACTAATGGATACAACCAAAGAAATCTTGTACAATCATCAACAATGGCCAAGTAGTATCTAAATCCTTCTATTGATTTACAAGGAGAAGGACCCCATACATCTGCATGAATTTTATTGAAAGGAATTTGGGATCTATGAGAAGACAAAGAGAAAGGCATTCTACTCATTTTTCCTTGAAGACAGGCTGCACACACATGAGGACTGGTATCAGTAGGCATCTTTATTTGAGATTCACTAAGCATTTTTGACACAATTTCATTAGTGGGATGCCCCAACCTTTGATGCCAAACTGAGGATTTGATTACTTGACCCAAGAAAGCAACATGAAGATTAGAATGAGATGTATGAGTCTTATGATGAATAGGTAAGGTCTTTGGAATGGGATACAATCCTCTACTACTTCTTCCCTGAAACACTATCTTCCTTGTTACCTTGTCCTGCACAATAATAGAATGTTCATCAAGTATCACACAACAATTGTTATCCTTACATAATTGATACAAGGACAGTAAATTTGCAGCTAACCCAGGAACATGGAGAACTTGTTTTAGCTGTAACAAATTAGATAAAGTTGATTGTCCAAGATGTAAGATTTTCAAACCTTTACCATTACCAATAGTAACTTTTTCTGTGGAATCATATGGTATAGCTTGAGTAATGGTGCTTAAATCATTAGTCATGTGTTGAGATGCTCCACTATCAGCAATCCAGAAATCAGATCCTCCAAAGTCATGTGCTCCTTGAGTTTGAGCTGTCAAACAAGAAATGTTTGGTGCAGAGGTGCCTTGATAAACAAAGTTAGCTCTATGATAACAATCTAAAGCAACATGTCCCTTCTTTCCACAAATTTGACACTCAATAGCTGAGGTGTTTTGATCAGGAACTCTGAAAAAACAATTGACAGCTGTGTGCCCTCTTTTGCTGCAAATTTGACATTCAGGAATACTGGAAGTGTTGAAATTCGATCCTCTATAACCTCCATTATTACCACCTCTTCCTCCATTATTGTAGTTCTTGTGAAAATTGTTTTTATTACCCCCTCTATATTTTCCACCTCCATGAAATGCACCAAAATTATTTCCATCAGTAAAACCTCCACGAAACTGATTAGTATAGTTTTGTTGTCTATTGTTGACAAATTGAGAGGGCATGGTTACTTGAGAGGACATGGAAGAAGCCTGGATATGATTTTGAGAAGACACATTTCTTGAACTAGATCCATTTTCATAAGCAGAAGAAGCCATCATTCCAGCAAAAGATTGACTAAGAGTATTCACTTTATTCTCTAAAGATCTCTCTGCACCAATTAATTGACACCTTAACTCCTTAAGAGTTATAGCCTTTTCTCTATTCAGAATAACAGCCTTGATAACCTCAAATTCATCTGGTAATCCATTTAACACAGCCACAACTACATCTGAATCTTTAACGATTTCTCCACAACCAATTAATTGATCCCTCAATTGCTTGACTTTTAGAAGAAATTTATCAATTGAATCACTTCCTTTCTTCATTGTATAAAAATCAGCCTTGAGATTGTTTACTCTAGCATCAGAAATAGCAGCAAACCTATCTTGTAATTGCAACCAAGCTTCATTAGAAGTTTGACTCCCAAGAATATACTCCATGACATCAACATGTAAAGTAGCCATCAAAATTCCCATTAAAGCAGTATCTTCTTGGATCCAAGAAGTATAAGCAGGATTAATGACACACCCCAACCCAGTTACTTATAATTAAGTTTGAAAGTCAAAGTGAGTCAAACCATAATTAATCTAACCAAACCATAATCACGAGTTTTGATTTCAGAATCATTATTGTAAATCCATATAACTGAAAACCTTTTTACAACATCAGAGTAATGATGCCCATAAAAACTTTCTTGAAGGATAAGTTAACTTAATTACATCATTTACATTTACACAAATCATAGTTTCTCCCATTCCTGGCTAACCCAACCTGACCTCCTAGATTTGGCAGTGACATCGCGTTTCCTGAAAAATGTGAACATAGGAATCATGAGCAAAATAGCCCAGTGAATGTATCACTACTAAACTACTGCATGAATTTAAATGCAATAAATCATGTCCATATACTTATGTATTAACTTATCCGGCTCATTCAAAATGAATGACCAACTTTTTCGAATCATGATTCACATATCCTGTCTAAATAGACAATTCTCCCCCATTCCTGGTCGAGGAGTAACCCCTTGTCATTAATAGACAAATCTCCCCCATTCCTGGTCGAGGAGTAACCCCTCATTTCGGTAAACCGAAATGAACAATTTCATATTGATTTTATTATGATCATACCAACAACACGATACAAATATCTCTTTCCAGTGAGTACACTCACCTTGGTTGACAACTACGTATTCAGGTTTCCTTCTGGTGGAGCTGAACTGGGTTGATTAGGCCTTACACCTGTCAATCCAACTAAATCAGTACTGAAAATCAATCATAAATATTATCCAAACATAATTATGTAACTTTCCATGGCTATACATCAACAATATAATTCCAATTAAGTCACATTCCATAAAACATAGGTAAAGGCAAACAAGGATGTACCTATTGATAATGTTACACACATTCAACCGTAGGAAATAACTTGTGAGGAATTTATAACCAAAGTCAAGTAAACATGAAATTATACTCCTCAATGTATATACACATGAAACATGTACTCAAAGTACCCTTTGTAAGGACGAAATACAAACATTCATTCAAGGGGTACTCAGTATGGCCTGAAATTATGGTCTTACATACTTAACCATCCTATATTCCTAAATTTACAAATACAGGGGTTCAACCTCATCAATATGAAAACATATATGAATATACTATCCAGTACAAGTGACGGTGTAATTTTTCAAGCTTCCTAGGGCAAGTTATGATCATTTCTCTACAACACAAGAAATCTGCCCTACAAGCTCCTCTATTGTTCCTTCAACTTCCAAGAATTTTCATAATTTTTCTCCAGCATAACCTTCCATGATTTTCAACCCATTTTCAGTAAACATACTGAATCATACAGAATTAAAGTTTCATAATTGTTTGACTTCATTTTCTATCTCAAAAGCTTGACTAAACTCAGGGCATACCGAAATGAAGTATAAAAACAGAAACCATGTACCAACTTGAAATCATCATTACGGCCTAACCACAAGGATATAAATTCTAATTTTCAGATATTATATGAATATATGAGTCTACTTTCATTTCCAATTGGAATTTCTCAATTCCAGTAATCACACAAAGAGATATGCAGATTTGAATACAAGTGGTTTCAACACAAAGCAATTTTAAGGGTTTCTACACTCAACTTAACATAAGCTTGCATCTAACCATACATATACATAAAGGGCTGAAAATTTCGTAAACTTATGATGATTTATATCATATAAATCATTAATATAAGATAAATAACAAGAATTACAATTAGGATTACCTTCAGGGCTCTTTACGTAATTTCTACGGATTTTTCTACACTTTTTCTCCTCACTTTTTCTTCCTAAGCATCAACTTTCTATTTCCTCAAGCTCACAACACTTGAAACTGAACCTAGGTTTTGTTTTGCTGAAGAAACATGTTAGAGGGGGGTTTTTAAGTCGGCCAAGGCTGCCTCCCAAGCCAACCAATCAATTTAAAACATTTGGTTCAATAAAAGACAAAATACCACTTAAAGGAATTGACATATTTGCCCCTTCTCGTAATTTCGACCTAACTTCTTCCTCGAGCATCCGTTTGATGCACCGTTTGTTGTGTTGCGACCCTAACTCACATGTCTACAACTATGTAGTTTTCACCTCAAGTCCATTGTAATGTTACAATGGTCAAAACTAGTCTTAAACAGGAACATTTCTATCGAAAATAACCAAATCTTGTGTTCGTACATAACTCGACATTTCATGATTTATGACAGTAGGATTAGACTAAACATAAGCACTTAATATTAGATATACTAATATCACATTATTCATATCACATAAGATAAGCATGATTTAAATATAATTTATCATAATTATATTCGGGTTGTCACAACCTCCCCCCCTTAGAAAATTTCGTCCCCGAAATTTAATATAAAGGTCACTTACCAAACAAATGGGGATACTGTTTCCTCATGCTATCCTCCGTTTCCCAAGTTGCTTCTTTAACTCCATGGCTCATCCACATAACCTTAACTAAGGGAATAACTTTATTTCTCAATACTTGGTCCTTACGATCAATAATTTCCATTGGTTCCTCGATGTACGATAAGTCTTCCTTCAGTTCAATTGGTTGAGTTTTCAACTGGTGAGATGGATCTGCCAAATACTTACGAAGCATCGATACGTGAAACACATCATGTAACCGAGATAAATCTGGAGGTAAAGATAATCTATAAGCCAGGGGCCCAATTTTTTCCAACACTTCAAATGGTCCAATGTATCTTGGACTTAGTTTCCCCTTTTTGCCAAATCTCATAACGCCTTTCCACGGTGAAATACGCAGGAATACAAAATCTCCCTTCTGAAATTCCAATGGATGCTTCCTCTTATCTGCATAAAATTTCTGCCTGCTTTGCGCTATCTTTATCCGTTCCCGAATCATTTTGATCTTTTCAGTTGTCATATCTATCAATTCCGGACCCAAAATTTTTCTTTCACCTACTTCATCCCAACACAAAGGCGTCCTACATCTCCTCCCATATAAAGCTTCATAAGGATCCATACCAATAGTCGACTGATAACTATTATTGTATGAAAATTCCATCAATGGCAAATGATCATCCCAACTACCTTTGAAGTCAAATACACAAGCTCGTAACATGTCTTCTAATATTTGAATCGTCCTTTCTGATTGCCCATCAGTTTGTGGATGAAACGCAGTGCTGAACTTCAAACTTGTGCCCATGGAATTCTGGAGACGAGGCCAAAACTTAGAAGTGAACGTTGGATCTCTATCTGATACAATTGACACCGGTGCCCCATGTAAACGGATAATCTCATCAACGTACATACGTGCATACTTGTCAACAGTGTAGGTGGTCTTAACAGGGAGAAAATGAGCTGACTTCGTCAATCGGTCTACAATCACCCAAATAGAATCATGCCCCTTTGGTGACCGGGGTAATCCTGTAACAAAGTCCATCGTTATATGCTCCCACTTCCATTCCGGAATAGGCAACGACTGCAATAATCCTGCCGGCTTCTGATGCTCCGCTTTCACTTGCTGGCATACTAAACATTTAGCTACGAACTCTGCAATCTCACGTTTCATATTGTTCCACCAGTAATATTCCTTCAAATCTCTGTACATTTTGGTACCTCCCGGATGCATAGAGTAAATAGAACTATGTGCCTCTTCTAATATATCCTTCTTTAAGGGTGGATCATTAGGTACACAAATCCTATTTTTATAACACAACGATTCATCATTCTTAATTTCAAAGTCACTCTCTTTACCATCTAGGACATCTTGTTTCTTCTTCTCAAGGAATGGATCACTGGTCTGCAAATTTCGTATGCGTTCGGCCAATAAAGGTCTCACTGTGACATGTGCTAATAATCCTCCACTTTTTGAAAACTTCAATTCAATCCCCATCGATGCCAAGTCAAGAATATTTCCAACACGGGCACACCGTATGCAACCAAGCATCCCTGATGATTTTCGACTCAAAGCATCTGCTACTACATTGGCCTTCCCAGGATGGTGATGAATGGTACAATCATAGTCTTTAATCAGCTCTATCCAACGCCTCTGTCTCAAATTCAGTTCTTTCTGTGTAAACAAGTATTTCAAACTTTGATGATCCGTAAATATCTCACAAGTTTCTCTATACAAGTAATGTCGCCACAGCTTTAAAGCAAAAACAATGGCCGCTAGCTCCAAATCATGTGTAGGGTAGTTTCGTTCATGCGTCTTTAATTGTCTGGAAGCATATGCTATTACCTTCCCATTCTGCATAAGAACACATCCTAACCCCTGAAATGAAGCGTCTGTATAGATCACAAAAGACTCATTCCCACATGGAATAGTAAGTATAGGGGCTGAAACCAACCGATTCTTTAATTCTTTAAAACTCCTCTCACATTCTTCATCCCATACAAACTTCACTTCTTTACGAGTCAACTTTGTCAGTGGTAATGCTATTGCTGAAAATCCCTTAATGAATCTGCGATAGTAACCTGCCAATCCTAGGAAACTCCTAATTTCTGTCACATTCGTAGGACTCTCCCATTCAACAATTGTTTCCACCTTCTTTGGATCAACATATATCCCATTTCCCGAGACAACGTGCCCTAAAAACACAATTTCATTCAACCAAAACTCACACTTACTGAATTTAGCAAACAATTTCTTCTCTCTCAAAATCTGCAATACAAGTCTCAAATGCTTCTCATGTTCCTCCATGCTACGCGAGTAAATCAACACATCGTCTATGAATACAATCACAAAGGAATCAATGAAAGGGTGGAATACCCGATTCATCAAATCCATAAAAACTGCCGGAGCATTAGTCAATCCAAAAGGCATCACCAAAAACTCATAGTGCCCATATCGAGTCCGAAAAGCTGTTTTGGAAATATCACTATCTTTCACTTTCAGTTGGTGGTAACCCGATCTCAAATCAATCTTCGAAAATACAGTGGCCCCCTGTAATTGGTCAAACAAGTCATCGATACGAGGTAGAGGGTACTTGTTTCTAATGGTCACCTTATTCAACTGCCGATAATCAATATATAGTCGCATTGTCCCATCTTTCTTTTTCACAAATAACACTGGTGCTCCCCATGGCGAAACACTAGGCCGAATGAAACCTCTGCTTATCAGATCTTGTAATTGCACTTTTAATTCTTTTAACTCCGCTGGTGCCATTCTATATGGAGCAAGAGAAATTGGACCAGTACCTGGAACTAATTCAATAGAAAACTCTACTTCCCTATCGGGTGGCAATCCTGGCAATTCTTCTGGGAAGACATCAGAAAACTCTCTAACCACTGGTATATCTTCAACTTTAAGTGCTTCCTTACTAACATCAACCACATACGCTAAATACCCTGTACAACCCTTACTCAATAACTTTGTGCTCTTTATTGCTGAGATAAGACAATTAGGGACAACATTCCTTTCTCCTATAAATTGGAACTCGAGTTCACCAGGCAAATAAAATGTAACTTCTTTGCGAAAACAATCAATGGAAGCATGGTATGATGATAACCAATCCATCCCCAATATAATATCAAAATCTCGAACAACCAACGGTATCAAATCAACATAGAAATCTCGTTCCCCCATTCGTAAGATACAATCTTTATAAACATGCTCAACCAGAATCACACTTTCCATTGGGGTAGAAATATATAAGGCACAATTGAGAAATGAACATGGTCTACCCAAATATGAAACAATATCTAATGCCACAAATGAATGCGTAGATCCAGGATCAATGAGTGCATATAAATCTTTGTTCGCAATAGAGAGTTTACCTGTAACCACTTCAGGTGTAGCATGGGCATCTTGTAGCGTCATCGCAAACACTCTTCCTCCTGCCCTTGATCCAGTTGCTTGTTCTGTATCTCTCCCCCTGGTGGCACTGCCTGGAGAAGATCCTTTATGAGGCCCCACACTACTGACTGAAAGTGTTCTTGATAGCATAGGGCAATTCCTTCTCAGATGGCCCTTCTGATGACAGTTGAAACATTCTATACTCTGTAACTTTGGGCAATTTCTTTTTATATGGCCCGATGTACCACAAAAGAAACAAACGTTTGAATCTCCTTGCGCTGAAGCTCCTGAACCTCTTCCACCACTAGCCTCACCCCTTGGCAAACTACTTCCACCTCTACCCTGTTGGAATTTCTGCCCTCCAAACCTCGAATATTCTGTACCACTACTCTTTTGATAATTTGGATCAAATCTGCTTCTCTTTACACCTCGTTCTCGATTCCCTCTAGCTTCATTCACGTCCCTTTCTACCAACATGGCTTTGTTCACCAAGGCTGAATAATTAACAGTCTCTAAAGCCGACAACCGTGATTTAATGACTAACTCAAGCCCATCGAGAAATCGACTGCACATATCTTCCTCATTCCGTATAAACCTCGAAGCAAACCGAGATAAAGCTGTAAGTTTAGCTTCGTATTCTCTAACTGTCATACTCCCTTGATTCAATAGGAAATATTCTTTCTCCTTTTGTTTTTGATACATCGGAGGAAAATACTTGGCATACAAGGCTTTAACAAAAGCATCCCATGAGATCACATTCCCGCCTCCTGGAGTAATCAACAAATGTTTCGTGGCATCCCACCAGTACTTAGCTTCTCCTTTCAACATATACGTCGCCAAGGTTACCTGTTGATTTTCAGGCATCTTCATTACCCCAAATATAAGTTCAATCTCTTTAACCCAGACTTCTGCCTCTGCGGGATCAACTGCTCCTTCGAACGATGGTGGGTTCATCTTAATAAATTTTTCATGTGAAGTACACCTTTCTTCCCGGTGTATCGCCTCCTCAGCCCTAGCCAAGGCTTGTGCCTCCAGTTGCCTGGTCTGTTGTTCTTCCACATGAGCCATAAATCTAGCTTGCTGCTCTTCCATTAGAGTCATAGCACGTGCCATTTTTTGCATATCTGTCAGTTGTTCTGGCTCGGGTTCCACATTTATCTGAACAGGTTGCTCAACCTCTGCTTCTGCTGAAATATTTGAAGCCTCATCATCTATTCCCACATTCACATTGCCTCGTTCCATTCTCTTATATCTGAAATGAATCAAAGATATAACAACATGCAGATATACATATCTTTCCTAGCATAATCGTCAGTATCAAATAAAATATATTTCTAACATTCACTGCCAAAACTAGATACTTCTCACTCCAGAACCACTAAAACCCAGGCTCTGATACCAAAAGCTGACACACCCCAACCCAGTTACTTATAATTAAGTTTGAAAGTCAAAGTGAGTCAAACCATAATTAATCTAACCAAACCATAATCACGAGTTTTGATTTCAGAATCATTATTGTAAATCCATATAACTGAAAACCTTTTTACAACATCAGAGTAATGATGCCCATAAAAACTTTCTTGAAGGATAAGTTAACTTAATTACATCATTTACATTTACACAAATCATAGTTTCTCCCATTCCTGGCTAACCCAACCTGACCTCCTAGATTTGGCAGTGACATCGCGTTTCCTGAAAAATGTGAACATAGGAATCATGAGCAAAATAGCCCAGTGAATGTATCACTACTAAACTACTGCATGAATTTAAATGCAATAAATCATGTCCATATACTTATGTATTAACTTATCCGGCTCATTCAAAATGAATGACCAACTTTTTCGAATCATGATTCACATATCCTGTCTAAATAGACAATTCTCCCCCATTCCTGGTCGAGGAGTAACCCCTTGTCATTAATAGACAAATCTCCCCCATTCCTGGTCGAGGAGTAACCCCTCATTTCGGTAAACCGAAATGAACAATTTCATATTGATTTTATTATGATCATACCAACAACACGATACAAATATCTCTTTCCAGTGAGTACACTCACCTTGGTTGACAACTACGTATTCAGGTTTCCTTCTGGTGGAGCTGAACTGGGTTGATTAGGCCTTACACCTGTCAATCCAACTAAATCAGTACTGAAAATCAATCATAAATATTATCCAAACATAATTATGTAACTTTCCATGGCTATACATCAACAATATAATTCCAATTAAGTCACATTCCATAAAACATAGGTAAAGGCAAACAAGGATGTACCTATTGATAATGTTACACACATTCAACCGTAGGAAATAACTTGTGAGGAATTTATAACCAAAGTCAAGTAAACATGAAATTATACTCCTCAATGTATATACACATGAAACATGTACTCAAAGTACCCTTTGTAAGGACGAAATACAAACATTCATTCAAGGGGTACTCAGTATGGCCTGAAATTATGGTCTTACATACTTAACCATCCTATATTCCTAAATTTACAAATACAGGGGTTCAACCTCATCAATATGAAAACATATATGAATATACTATCCAGTACAAGTGACGGTGTAATTTTTCAAGCTTCCTAGGGCAAGTTATGATCATTTCTCTACAACACAAGAAATCTGCCCTACAAGCTCCTCTATTGTTCCTTCAACTTCCAAGAATTTTCATAATTTTTCTCCAGCATAACCTTCCATGATTTTCAACCCATTTTCAGTAAACATACTGAATCATACAGAATTAAAGTTTCATAATTGTTTGACTTCATTTTCTATCTCAAAAGCTTGACTAAACTCAGGGCATACCGAAATGAAGTATAAAAACAGAAACCATGTACCAACTTGAAATCATCATTACGGCCTAACCACAAGGATATAAATTCTAATTTTCAGATATTATATGAATATATGAGTCTACTTTCATTTCCAATTGGAATTTCTCAATTCCAGTAATCACACAAAGAGATATGCAGATTTGAATACAAGTGGTTTCAACACAAAGCAATTTTAAGGGTTTCTACACTCAACTTAACATAAGCTTGCATCTAACCATACATATACATAAAGGGCTGAAAATTTCGTAAACTTATGATGATTTATATCATATAAATCATTAATATAAGATAAATAACAAGAATTACAATTAGGATTACCTTCAGGGCTCTTTACGTAATTTCTACGGATTTTTCTACACTTTTTCTCCTCACTTTTTCTTCCTAAGCATCAACTTTCTATTTCCTCAAGCTCACAACACTTGAAACTGAACCTAGGTTTTGTTTTGCTGAAGAAACATGTTAGAGGGGGGTTTTTAAGTCGGCCAAGGCTGCCTCCCAAGCCAACCAATCAATTTAAAACATTTGGTTCAATAAAAGACAAAATACCACTTAAAGGAATTGACATATTTGCCCCTTCTCGTAATTTCGACCTAACTTCTTCCTCGAGCATCCGTTTGATGCACCGTTTGTTGTGTTACGACCCTAACTCACATGTCTACAACTATGTAGTTTTCACCTCAAGTCCATTGTAATGTTACAATGGTCAAAACTAGTCTTAAACAGGAACATTTCTATCGAAAATAACCAAATCTTGTGTTCGTACATAACTCGACATTTCATGATTTATGACAGTAGGATTAGACTAAACATAAGCACTTAATATTAGATATACTAATATCACATTATTCATATCACATAAGATAAGCATGATTTAAATATAATTTATCATAATTATATTCGGGTTGTCACAATTAACATCTCTAGAAATTCCTTCTTCAGTCACCAAATACTTTGATGGACATGGAGAAGATCCATCAAAGTGACCAAACAATCGAAAATCCTTTCAACACAGATTCTATTTGAAATTTCCATTTACTATAGGTTTCTTCTTCTAATCGAACAGTTAACATGCCTAGAAGGCCTTCAATTTTTATGGATCCCATTATTTCTTCAACAATGCTTAGTGCTTTGAACAATTACTGAGAACAGAATGATTACTTTGTGTTTGATTACAACTCACTTGCTTCGTGCTTTATAACTCACTTGCTTCGTGCTTTGGTGATCCAGAAATTTCTGTAACCATATTTCCATCAGATCGCAAGAACCCTAGAAAGGATTCTATCAACACACAAATTGATTGAATATACACAGCGGAAGATTAAACCAGAATCAAGAATATTTGTTTTATCACAGCTCTGATACCATGATAGAATTTGACAAAGAATAGAAGAAAGAAGTAGAGTTTGAATTTTAGAGAGAAGCTAGACTGATTTCATTTCAATTAATATCTGAATACAAGTACACACAACTATTTATAGATACTAACTCTGTTTCAGTTAGCTAGTAACTAGCTGACAAAACTGTTGTAACTAACCTCACCATTCTAACTAATTGATACAATTACATTGTTGACCTTGTTCAGAATTACTATAATAACCCTGTTCTAATACATTACATATCGAAGATTTTATAAACTTATAAATTTTTTTGACATTATGCATCCCATCGTGGATGCTCTCAGTATTACTAGCTCCCCTATAATTTTGAACGGGTAAAATTAATCATGACCTAGAGCAGACTTTAACTACAAGGGGTCAAAGAATAAAGACCAAATAATTTTGCTGCCTTTTTTCTTTCCTTCATTAAGGGAGTGTCAGAGTAACTAATAATAATTTTTCGAATAAAATAATTTGCAAAAATTTCTATGTATTACACTTGGACCATATTTTTCAAAAAATCAAATAGATTCAACACTAGTAAAAAACAAAATTTCCCAAATATCAAGGGGTCAATGGTCGGCTTTATCCTCAAGTGCTTGTTTGGTTAGAATTTTATGGTTTTGAGGAATCTAAATTGGTAAATTTATATGTAAAATTCGTGAATTAAAACTAAATTGATATCACTTGATCAAGCTCTTAACGTGCGTTTACCATATTGAAAATCTGAGATGCAAAATCTAAACTAAACGAGCACTAAGGATAGCCCTGCCCTTGAAAATAATAAAATTGCTGTCACTTGATAGTTACAGAGTTGGATTGTCATGTTTTCCCTAATTTTCCTCGTCATATTTTCCTTAATTTTCCTTTTGTCGCCAAATTTTGAATAGATACCATTTTTATTCAAGAGTTTACTTGCCAACCTAGCGTACAACTATTACATAGCAGTTTCAGTTTCTCATTTTAGTTCTCATGGTCTGTATTACTGAGGCATGATGAATATTTATGCTATGCCCTTTGGTTTTTCCAAAAAATAAAATAAAATAAAATAAAATTACATAGCAGTTTATTACTATTCTCACATATGTTTTTTTAATTAATTCTTGTTGTATCCATCCAACTCCTTAGCTATTTGAAAATTAGACCTATTAAATCAAAATATAGTTTTGTACACCAATATTTAAAACATAACTCTTAATTTAAAAAAATAAAAAAATGCAAATTTGGGGACAATGAAGGATGATTGAAACTCATATCAATACCTATGATGAAAGATTTTTGCTCTGTGTATATGCATGATATCGAAATATGAATTTGTGATCACATCTCAAAATTTGTTGAGATAATTTTATGGAAAGTTTAGAGCCACACACATTTTGGACACGAAGTGGTGATACAATGACATTACTTTCACTAGAGGACAAAATGAGATAGAACAAATTAATGACTCAAAAAGAAAGCAAAACAAAAAAGAAAAGGAGAGGACAAAAAAATATAGCTTTTGTTTTTTTGAATAAATAAAAAGGGTTGAAAAAACAGTTTTTTAAATATGAAAACAGGGAGGAAATGACAAAAACAGTTTTTTTATTTAATGTATAAAAATTCTTACATAAAACAATATGTTATTTTTTATTTAATAAAATTTGGGAGGACGAAGAAAATATTTTTTTTGGCTTTTTATTAAATAAATTCTGGGGGAAAAAAACAAAACAAAAAAAAAGAATTTTTAATATATATGAAAACAGGTAAAAAAAATCATTTTTTTTTTATCAATTAAAATCTGGGTGAAAATAAAACAAAAAAACTGTTTTTTTAACATATATGGAAACAGGTATGAAAAGGTAATTTTTTATTTTTTATTTTTAAAAATAAAAGTGGGGAGGAAGAAAAAAGAAAATAGTAATGTTTTTTTTTTATATTTTCATACCCATTTCCATATATATTAAAAAAACTATTTTTTTGTTTTATTTTCGCTCCAGATTTTATTTGATCAAAAAAACAATTTTTTTTCATTTCTTCTTCCTTCTCGTTTTAAATTTGAAAAATAAAAAACTGATTTTCCTTTTCACACCTGTTTTCATATATATTTAAAAAAACTCTTATTTTTGTTTTGCCCCAAGATTTTATTTAATAAAAAAACAAAAAATTTATTTTCTTTTCTTCTAACTCTCATATTTTTTCAAATAAAAAATAACATACTATTTTATGTCACAATTTTTTTTACATTAAAGAAAAAAAAATTGTGTTTGTCATTTCATCCATGCTTTCATATTTAAAAAACTATTTTTTTCATCCTTTTTTATTTATTCAATAAAACAAAAACTATCTTTTTTTGTCCTCTCCTTTTCTTTTTTCTTTTGGTGAGTCATTAACATGCTCTCTCATTTTGTTCTCTAATGAAAGCCATGTCATTGTGTCACCACTTTGTGTACAAAATTTGTGTGGCTCTAATATAGCTCTAATTTTATTGTTTGTATGAGTGCAAAATAGCGTTATCAAAGCAACCATTGTGATAGTTAATTGAATTTTGAACTCGAACAAGTTTTAGTCAAGTGAGGACTAGTAAAACGTGATTATTTATTATTTGTTTCCAAGTACGGGTTAGCACACGGTGTAATTGAGAGCATCTGAGGATCGAGATAGAACCCAAGTGAGTTAAAACGGGATTCATATAAATTTTAAGATTTACTTAGGGGCATTTCAAAAAAGCTCATGCTATATTATTCATTTAATTTTAAATAATATATTTCTACAAATAAAATTTTGTCCCAATTAGTGATATTAACATAAAATTAAACATTGTTAGTTGGGGCTGCAAATTCTTTTTGACGATATATATTGGACTAAACATTAAAAGGAGTAATTTTATAGACTAAAATTATTTTGAAATTATGTTCAACTAAATATAAGTGAATTTTTTTTAAGGACTAAACATCAATTAACACTAAAAACTACCTGTGGTGACAGTTATTATGCAACACAAATAAATGTGAGGGAGGTAATGATCAAGAAAGAATAAATAAAATGCCAGTCACACAACAACGGGTGTACGTGGTTCAGCAAAGATGTGCCTACGTCCACGATGGTGCAGTCAGTATTATTTCTCTATATTCTGAAGAATAAGTACCGAGAATACAACTTGTCCTTTGCCCCGGACCTAGGGTTTAATTTATACATGTGTATGGTAGTTAGTGGAGATGATGGGTTCCTTCATATTAGCCATCTTCCCTATCCCTTCCCTTCACGGGATTGTGCTCCCCTATAACTTCTCTTCATGGGATCGTGGGGAGAGACCGGGTCAATATGAAAGATAGAGGGCCTGGATTTTGGGCCGTCAGAACTGGGCTACTCGTCCAGGCCCATGGTTCTCAATTCTGGGTACCTACAATTGCCCCTAAATTCGTTGGGCCATGTTTATGGGTCCAATGAATTTAAATGATCAGCCATTACGGCTGATTTGTGATTCTTTGAAAACTGTGAAGTTGCTTTGGCGGCACCTGCTTCGCTATCCGTGCGTTATGATTGGATTTGAAGGCTTGTTGGAATAAGGCACATTTCTTTTCGTCGCTTCAGCTTTTCCAGCAATCTTCTATCTTCTGAGAACTCTTACGCTTTGTACTTTCTGCTTTCGATCTCTACTCTCGTTGCTTCTTCGCCATTTGACCTGATCTTCTGTCTTGTAAGTCTCTCGTGCTCTTTGCATTTTCTCTTTGGTTTGTAGTTTTTCTTGTATTTTCCAATGGCGAAGATTGGAAATAGGTCGGTCGCGGAGTTTAGGAAATTTTACAACATTCCTGAGTGGGTAGAGATTGAGTGTTGTGCCTCGCCTCCTAGGAACGTTAGGGATATAGAGGATGCACATTGGATTCATGTTTTGTTGCTCTCCCAGGGGGGACTTACCTTTCCCCTTAATGATCTGTTTCTGCATTTCTTTAGCTATTTTAGTATTGTACCTGCACAATGTTCGCCCAACGTATGGAAAATAGTGAACGGCGTGCATAGGATAAATCAATTGTACGGCACAAGGTTAGGGCTTGCCGAGGTCTGCTTTTGTTACTCCTTCTCTCGAACGAGTTCAGGTGTCCTGTACCTTAAGTCTAGGAGCCCTGATAGGGTATTGGTAGTAAATTTACCTGATTACCATAAGGACTACTGGCAAGAAGGTTTTCTTGTTAGGAATTGGCAGTTCTCCCCCCAATCTGAAGGGTCGAGGTCTGAGAGGTCCACTGTTCCCTTTTACGGGGAAGAATATATAGGTAGATGTTATATTATTGTTTCAACCTTTGTTGACTTGTGAATTTTTCTAACCTCTCTTTGCTTTTTCTTTCACAGCGAGGACAAAGAATTTGGAGCCTGCTCTCAGCGAGGTTCGTATCTCGGAACTGGTGAAAGCTTGGAATATTAGGGAGCCTCTGGGTGACGGCGAGCATCCTAGGTCTGCTGATTTTTTGCTCGAGTACAAGAACACAGGCTCCAGCTTCATAGCACGACCTGTGGATAGCGTTCCAGAGTTTGACTCTTTCGGAGATATTACGGCTGAGCCCATCCAGTCGGACGAAGAGGAGAGCAGCTCGGAGAGTGAGTCTGCAGGCGCTGTGAGTGATTTGGGTGTAGGGAGTGCTGACAGTAGCAGTTCTTCTGAAGAGGATTCCGAAGCTCAAGACTCGTCGAGCACTACCAGCAGTTCAGGCGGAAAGATGCCTCTAAGGAAGAACCTGATCAGAGATGATGACGATGACGACCATGTGCTCCTTGCACAAAAGTCGAAGAAATAGAAGACTGCATTTGGGGTTGTGGTTACATCTTCTCGGCCTTCCTCTCAGGAGCAAGAGAGGAAGAAGAGAGAAGAAGAGCAGGTGAAGGAGAGGGAGAGAAAGAAGGAGGAGCAGAAGAAGTTGGAAGAAAGGAAAAAGGTCGAGGAGAGGAGGAAGAGAGAGAGCGAGAAGGAGGAGGAGAAGAGGAGAGCTGAGGCAAGGACGAAGACCGACCAGGCCTTAGTTCCAGTGTCTACTCTGCCTGAGGGAGCTTCCGTGGCGACCTCCCCTCAGCTAGCTCCGGCCCTGCTCGAGAGAGCTGTCCTCCCGGCTGATCCCCAAAGGGCAATAGGTTCGGAGCATCTGGCCCTTCAGGCTAGTCAGAGGCTTGCTCTGGTATGGTTTATTTTCTTCTCGTGTTTTTCTAACTTCTTTTGTTTTCCTCTTCTTATAACTTTTTCTTTTTTGTAGTTCGTTACCGACTTCGCTGTGCTGTATCGCTCACGCAACGAGCTGGTGAAGAAAAATAGTGAACTTGAGCAAGAAAACTCTGCCCTGAAGCTGAAGGGTAAAGAGCTCGAGGCCAGTTTCAAGGCTGTCGATGCTGCTCGGATCTCGACTGATTTGTCCCTTGACACCTCCGCTCGCGAGAGGGATGATGCTGTCCGGGAGCTGGACGAGCTGAGGAAGGCTTATGATCTGGTATGTGCGAGAAAGCTGGACCTTGCAGAGAAGAGCAGAGTTATGGCCGAGCAAATGGAGGCGGAGAAGGCCCAGGCAGCCACCATTAAGGAGGACTCATACAACTCCGGGTGGGCTGCTGCTTATGATGATGCTGAAGTTCAGATTGGCTACATCAGTCGTCTGAATTTCAAGAAGGGCTGGAACAAAGCTCTTCTAGCTGCTGGTGTGGATACTGAGTCTCCTTTGTTTGACGAGCACGACCCGGGTCCCAAGCCAACTGTAGACGAAGAAGCTCCTGCTCCAACCATCGGGGGTGCTGATCTTCCCTTGGATACAGTTCCTGCTGGGGGGGGGGGGGTACTTCTGCTGCGGCTGATAAGGAGAAGCAGCCAGACACTGCTGGGCAGCCTGAGGTTGCTAGTTGATTTGTTCTTACGGTTTTCTTCTGTACCTTTTTTTTTTGTAATTTCCCAAGTTTTTTCTGCTCGATGTACTCGGTCTTTATTAATGAATGATAAGATTCCCCTTTTGTTTACGCTGATACCTTTATCTTTTCTATCTTTCTTTTATCTGTAGTTGGTTGATGTGGATGACTATATTCCTGTTACCTCCCAACTAGGTAGGACTCTTGGTCCTAATGCAAGCCCTGCAGTTTACCAGGCCTTTGCTAGGCTTTGCAGGTTTGCTAAGTCAAGGAACCAAAAATATAAGGATCAGTCCGAGCTAGTGGCCAAGCTGAAGGACAGGCTCCAGGAGATGGAAGAAATCGGTGCTTCTGTACAAGAAGAAATCAGTGCACTGAGAGCAAGGTTACTGGAGGCCACCGAGATTAACCAGGTCGGGGAGTTCCTGCAGCAGGAGAATGAAGATTTGAGGAGGGAAGTCCTTAGGCTTAAGGAGCATTCGCCGAGCATCGTTTCGGCAGTCCTACAAGGCTCTTCTTCATCGCGAGCTGCTCGGCCTTCACTCCCGCGTGCTGGTAGGAGTGCCAGGGGTAGGAATAGGGAAGTCGAGGAGCAGCGTGAGAGGGAAATGGAGGAGCTGCACGGCGATGTTCGGTGAGCTTATGTGTCTGCTGCTGGGCTCCAGAGGGACGTCACCCGACTTCGGCATTTGTTCAAGAACGGTCCTCGACAAGTGTGGTCCGATGGCTACGATCAAGGCTGGCTGGAAGCTCCGACGAGACTATCAGAGTTCGAGGAGCTCTCCTTCATCAGGGGGTGGTTGAGTGCCCTCAAAGAGCTGCAGGTTCCAAGGAACTCGACGTTGTGGTATCGACACGAGATGTCCTCTTCTACTCTGATGCCCAATCCATTCAGGCGGGATAATCGATGGATCCCCATTGATGCTATTCCCCGGCAACTATTGGAATTGGACGCAAATGAGGTCGTGGAGGAGCTCGCCCCTGCTCCTGATGATGGAAGGAGAGCTAAAGTTGCTGATTATCTTGCTCGGAGGCTTCCTCCTCCTTGAGATTTTGTTACACTTTTTCTTTTTGATAATTGTAAATGCTTTGGGCGAGCTTCGCCGACTAAACATGTATTATCATTGTTTGTAAATATAAAAGATTAATGAAAAGTTCGAGTTTTGGGCAATTTTGCCAACTAAACGTGTTCATCCAATCCTTTTATATTTTTGGTGCTTCGCAATCCTTTTTATTTTGTCATGTGAGTGTCCGCCCAGTCCAGTATAAGAATACCATTGTGCCCTCACTTTACCTTTTAGGTTGTGTCGTCACACTCCCTTAGGCCTAAGTAGGGCAGTTGGCGAGGACACACCTGGTATTGGATGTCTTCATCCGGTCAGGATTTCGTTTAACCAAAGTAGGTTTGATGCCTAAGAATACTCTGTAGGGCTTCATATATTGCCAAGGGCAATGCTAAGAGGTCTGTCTAGCTTCATGACGATGACCTGAGGAGGGGTGTTCCCCTGCTATGTCAACCGTTATGCCTGTGATTTGGAAGGGATGTGTAATAAGATATAACTGTTACTAATTAGAGAGTGATCAACTGAGAGATTTTCATTAGCGAATTGAGAAATGAACTGTCCTTTCACATAATGAATACAGTAAAAGATTTAATAATAGAACTCCTAAAAATAGAATTTCTTGAGATTAACTGCGTTCCATGCTCGTGGTATCTCTCTGCCCTCTATCGTTTCCAAATGATAGGCTCCTCGCAGGTCGTCTATAATTATCTTATAAGGTCCTTCCCAGTTTGGGCCCAGTTTACCGTCTGATGGCTTCACTGTGTTGCCCAGGACCTTTCTTAGAACATAGTCCCCAACTTTGAATTTCCTCGGATTGACCCTTTTGCTGTAGTGCTTCGCGAGCTGTTGCTGATAGCTTGCTAGTTTTACTAGGGCAAGTTCCCTGCGCTCGTCGGCCAGGTCGAGTTCAGCGAGCAAAGCCTGATCGTTTTGGCCTTGCTCGACAAGGTCGAATTTCATTATAGGCAATCTCGCTTCTAGTGGGATGACCGCTTCCATACCATATGCTAGTGAGAATGGCGTTTCTCCTGTTGCTCGCCTAGGAGTCGTTCTGTATGCCCATAGGATATGCGGTAGCTCGGTTATCCATGCGCCTTTGGCTTGCTCTAACCGCTTCTTCAATCCAGCGATCACTGTTTTGTTAGAGGCTTCTGCTTGTCCGTTGCTTTGAGGGTAGGCCACCGAGCTGAAGTGGTGCCTGATCCCGTGTTTGTTGCAGAAGTCCTGAAAAGGGCCACTCTCGAACTGTGTTCCATTTTCAGTAATGATGGTTCTGAGGATTCCGAATAGTGATTATATTTCTCCATACGAACCTTATCATGTCAGCATCTCGGATGTTCGCCAGTGGTTCTGCCTCGATCCACTTGGTAAAGTAATCAGTTGCAACCAACAGGTATTTGCGATTGCCGGCAGCGGTGGGCAGCGGTCCCACGATGTCCATCCCCCACTGGGCAAAGGGCCAGGGACTGGTCATGGATTTTAATTCGCTGGCGGGCTGGTGGAACATGGGAGCGTGAAGTTGGCATTTTAGGCATTTGCGGACATATACTGCGGAGTCCTTTTGTATGTATGGCCACCAATAACCTTCCTTCATTGCTCGGAAGGCTAGAGACCTTCCTCCGACATGACTTCCACAAATTCCTTCGTGAAGCTCGTGAAGCACTGCCTTGACATCGCCTGGGTGGACGCATCTAGGGTAGGGGCCGGAGAAAGATCTTTTATACAAGTTGCCTCTTGTGGATAGTGAAAGCGAGCAGCTTTGACTCTTATCTGGTGGGCAGTTCTCTTGTCCTCTGGGAGCGTTCCGTTCTTTAAATAGTCTTTCAAGGGATCCATCCAGTTGGGGGCTGATTCTAATTGGAGTATTGGTTTTGCTGTTGTCAGCTCGCAGTTGGGGTAAATGCTTGGGCAACTGAGGAAATCGATAGGGATGATCCTTTTAAGGCTAGAATCAACTGCCGAGCTCAGGGCTGCTAAGGCATCAGCGTGGTTGTTTTGCCCCCTGGGAAACTGTTGGATGTTGATCTCTTCAAAGCTCGTCATTAAGTTTTTTACCAAGGAGAGGTAGGCTGCCATTCTCTCATCCTTCGCGTTATAGTCTCCACTTATCTGATTGGAAACTAGTTGCGAATCACCGAATACCTGCAAATTCTTTGCTCCCAGAGTTTGTGCCTTTTGGAGACCTGCTATTAAGGCTTCGTATTCTGCTTCATTGTTGGAGGCTGCAAATCCCAGCCTGATTCCTTGCTCAAGGACTGTATTTTCTGGAGTGATGAGAACAAGTCCTACCCCTGCCCCCTTTGAGTTGGAGGCTCCATCAACGAATAGTTTCCAGCTTTCCACTGTAGGCTGGTTGTTTTGTTCTGTTGGCTTAGGCCAGTCGAAGGGTTCTTCGCCTGTGAATTCAGCTATGAAATCAGCAAGGATTTGACCCTTGATAGCTGTCCTTGGTTGAAATTGGATGTCAAATTGGCCGAGCTCGACTGACCATTTAGACAGTCTGCCCGACAAATCCGCCTTCCTTAGGACAACCTTGAGGGGGTGTGATGTAAGGACTATGATCGTATGAGTTTCGAAGTAATGCTTCAGTTTCCTCGAGGCCATTACTAGGGCGAATGCGAGCTTTTCCAATGGTAGGTAGCGCTGCTCGGCATCTAATAAGGTTTTGCTCGCGTAATAGACTGGATGTTGGATTCCTGTAACTTCACACATTAGTGCTGAGCTGACAGTATGACTGGATACAGAGAGGTAAAGGTACAAAGAGTCCACTTGTTGTGGTATAACAAGCAATGGTGGAGAGCTTAGGTAGGACTTGAGCTCGTCTAATGCTCGCGAGCAGTCTGGGGTCCATTCTACTGTTTTGCTGCCTTTTAAGAGTTGGAAGAAAGGCTTGCATCTCTCGAAGGATTTAGAAATGAAACGATTTAGAGCAGCGAGCATTCCAGTGAGCTTTTGTACATCTCGGACAGTGCGAGGAGGTTGCACTCTGTTGATTGCATCAATCTGGTCCGGATTAGCCTCTATGCCTCGCTTGCTGACCAAATACCCAAGAAACTTTCCTGACTGGACACCGAAGGAACACTTGCTCGCGTTGAGTTTCATTCGGTACTTCCTGAGGATTTCGAAGGTACTTGACAGGTCCGAGAGGTGATTTTCCTTCTCCTTGCTTTTGACGAGCATGTCGTCGATGTAGACCTCCATTGTGTCACCCATCTGATTCCTGAACATTTTAGTTACTAGCCGCTGATAGGTTGTCCCTGTATTTTTGAGCCCAAACGGCATGACCTTGTAACAGTATAAACCAACCGTCGTGATAAACGTCGTTTTGTCCTGATCTGGTGCATACAGGGGAATCTGGTGATATCCTGAGTACGTGTCCAGGAAACTCATTCGTTTGTGAGCTGCGGTGACGTCTACTAGTTGGTCTATTTTCGGAAGGGGGAAGCTATCCTTGGGGCAGGCTTTGTTGAGGTCAGTGAAGTCTATGCAAACTCTCCACTTCCCGTTGCTTTTCGAAACTACCACTGGGGTGGATAAACATTTGGGGAATTGCACTTCCCGTATGGACCCTGCATCCAGCAATTTTTCGACTTCTTTTTCTATTGCTCTGGCCTTTTCGGGAGAAGTTCGTCGTGCCTTCTGTGCTCTCGGCTTGAATGTGGGATCGACGTGCAACTGATGGTAGACCATATTGGGATGGATTCCTGGCAGCTCATAGGGTTCCCAAGCGAAAACATCTATGTTGCTTCTGAGTAAGGTTGACAAATATTTTTGCTCTTGGTCAGTGAGTGATGCTCCGATCAGGAAGACTCTGCTGCTGTCGCCTTCTTTAGCCGTCACTTCTACCAGGTCCTCGACGACGCGCTCGGAGGGGAGGATCCTGGTCTCTTCCACTCCAGGCCTTCCATATTTTAATTTCTATTTGGAAGGAATCGCACCTTCCTCCACTTTCTCGCTGGTTTGAACGACTTTTCTCTCTGGCTTTGGTCGGATGGCCGCTATGAAGCATTTCCTTGCCATCGCCTGGTCGCCATGTATCTCCATTACTCCCCGCTCGGTGACATATTTGAGTTTCTGGTGGTAGGTCGAGGAGACTGCCTTCATTGCATGAAGCCATCCCCTGCCGAGGGTGGCTTGATATGGTGAATCAATGTCGACCACCAAGAATTCGATCATCTTGGAAACATTTCCAGCGCGAACTGGCAGTACTATTTTGCCCAAAGGCATGGTCATCTTCCCAGCGAAACCGACCAGAGGGACAGTGGTTCCCTTTAGGTCGGCGATGTTCAACTTCAATTTCCGAAACAGGTCGATGTACATTACTTCGGATGAGCTTCCTTGATCGACGAGCAGCCTGTCGATGTCAAAGTTGGCTATCCTGAGTGTAATGACTAAGGCATCATGATGTGGGGTCCTTACTCCCACAAGATCTTCATCCGTGAAAACAATATGCTTGTTGTAGTTGATATCCTCTGCTCGCCGACGTTTTCCTGACTGTGATTTTGCTGGGTCAATCTGAAAAGCTTGCATTACCGCTGTCAGCTTTTTTACCTCCATTCGAGCTGAGTTACCTTGGATTTTCTTGACGTCAGATACTCCGTGGATTACTGCGAATTCGTGTCCGGCGTCATCTTCCAATACGTTGTCGGGTTTCGTCTCTTTGTGGGCAGCCACTTTCTCTACCTTCTTTTCCACAAAGTCATTCAAATGTCCGGACTGGGCCAACTCCTCGAGGTGGGACTTAAGAGCCTTGCAGTGCTCGGTCTTATGCCCTCCCTCTTTGTGGAAAGTGCATCTTAATGCATTGTTTCTTTTCGAGGGGTCTCCTCCAATTTTTCGGGGCCATTTGATGAACGACTCATCCTTGATCTTCGCGAGAATTTTGTAAATTGGCTCTTTGAAGACGGTGTTGACCGCCTGGAACGATTTTGTAACGTCAGGGTTTCCTCCGTTTTTGGAGCCATTCTTGCCCCCACTTTTTCCTCCTTTTTTCTGGTTCTCAACTTTCTCACTTCCCTTGGTAGTGATCTTGGCTCGACCGTTTTCTCCTACATTAAGGCGGGTGACATCTTCTACCTTTACGTATTTCTCAATCCGGGCCATCAGGTCGTTAATGGTCGCAGCTTCCTTCTTTGTCAAGGACTGGTAAAGGAGGGAAGAGCTAGGTATCCCAATTTTGAATGAAGCTACTGCCACCTCTTCTGCGCAGTCCTCGACCTCGTTGAATAACTCCCAGTATCTCTTCGCGTAGTCTCGGAGTGTCTCCTGAGGCGTTTTCTTCATTGTTAATAGAGCATCCATCCTTTTGGGATGGGAGCTGCTGGTGATGAACCGGGCCGTAAAGAGCTCGGCCAGGGATTTGAAATTTCTGATGGATCGGTGAGGGAGTTTCTCTAACCATTTCTGGGCCTTGTCATGGAGGCTCGAGGGGAAAATACGGCACATCAGTGCATACCGGTGATTCTAGAGGTTCATGGCCTGCCGGTACTGCCTGACATGATCAATGGGATCAGTCTTCCCGTCATAAATCTTGAACCTTGGAATGGAAAACTTCTTGGGAGCCTCTTCCTCTTCAATTTCCCTCGTGAAGGGTGACTTCATCTGGGTCTTGAGGGATCTCCTGGCGAGTTCTCTGGTCGACCTGGTGCCGCGGTGAGCTGGATGTTGGTCCATTTCTCTGCGGACCAGGTTCCGTATGTTGTCGTCACTGCGAGCAGGGCTCTGGAAGCGGCGAGCTTTTCTTAGTTGTTCGCGGAGGTCGTCGTCTGAGTCGCCACCTTCGTCCCCTGGATATTGCCGCCTAGGGCTCCTTCCTCGAATGCGAGATTTTCTCGCCTGAGGGCTAGGAGTGCGATAGGGGTGTCTCCTGGTATCAGGACGTAGTTCCTTCTCCAGTCTTTCCAGTCTTCTTTTCAAGCGAGCATTCTCAGCCTCATATCTGCGAGAAGACTCCCTCTGCTCGTGTAGCCTTGCCTCGTATGCATCGATCAATCTGGATATCTGCGTGGACCTTGCTGGTCCTTGACTTTCTTCTGAGGCTGGCCTTTCTAAGCGAGCCCCTCGATCTGAACGTCGGACTTCAGACCTAATCCTGCGAGGAGCAGGTGGCTCTTGAATGTCTCCTGCTTGAGGAGCGTTGCTGCTGTGACCAGACATCTTAGATTTTTTCTTGGCGTGGGCTCTTCTCAGGGAAAGATGAACGTTTCCCACAGACGGCGCCAATTGTGGTGACAGTTATTATGCAACACAAATAAATGTGAGAGAGGTAATGATCAAGAAAGAATAAATAAAATGCCAGTCACACAACAACGGGTGTACGTGGTTCAGCAAAGATGTGCCTACGTCCACGATGGTGCAGTCAGTATTATTTCTCTATATTCTGGAGAATAAGTACCGAGAATACAACTTGTCCTTTGCCCCGGACCTAGGGTTTAATTTATACATGTGTATGGTAGTTAGTGGAGATGATGGGTTCCTTCATATTAGCCATCTTCCCTATCCCTTCCCTTCACGGGATTGTGCTCCCCTATAACTTCTCTTCATGGGATCGTGGGGAGAGACCAGGTCAATATGAAAGATAGAGGGCCTGGATTTTGGGCCGTCAGAACTGGGTTACTCGTCCAGGCCCATGGTTCTCAATTCTGGGTACCTACACTACCCATAAAACATAAATACTTATTTTGTGAAAATAATTTTTTTATCTCAATTTGTATTTAATTTATAGTCAAACAAATTATATTAAGTCTTTTTTTCTACCCATGTAATAATTAATTTGATTAACTTACAATATAATATACACATATCTACAATAAATTATTATATTTGTTAAATATTAGCAAATATTCAAAAAAAATTATATTTAAGTTCGTACATTTATAAATAACTAGTTGTGGCCACGTGCGTTGCACGTGTTTGTGAGTCCAGATATTCTTCTTTGCTTTGAATTAATATGAATTATGTAAAATCAAAAATCTAAAGCATCACAAAATATGTTTTTGTAAGACTTTGGATAATAAATATGTTTAATCGAAAGAAAAAGATATTGTATTTATCAATCTTGGATAACACCAATCTTTAATTAAAAAGAAAAAGAAAATGTCATGGTCAGATATGTTGTTTTTTGTTTTTGACGTTTGTTTGGATGCGAATGTTTTTCTTCCTCTTTAATTTTGTGAGCGACGAAACATGCCAGCTTTCGATCTGATTCTTTAACTGACTTTCCTTTAATATAGAATCTGTAGAATTTGTCAATGCATGTGTATAGCTTTCGAATATATTCTGAGTGCAAAATTTCCTGTGGAGTAAAAGAATAGATATGAATATTAAGTATATTTTTTTAGTATTGAGCGTATTGAATTTATGAATGAGTTTGAATTGGTAAAAAAAATTATATTACCTTATGTTTAGAAGCAATGAATGTCGGAATGTTGCACCCAATGAAAGATTCTGCTTCGTTGAACATTGTCACTGATGCTCTTTCGTAGTCGTCTTGGACCACAAGTTGAAGTAAGTACCTTACGTTTATTTGTATAATGTGTAAGTAAAGATATGTGTATGATGAGTTATTTAAATTAAAAATCATAGAATATATTTTTTTTTAACTTATTGTGTAATTTCCATTTGAGGAACCACAATTTCAGCATGTTACATTTTCGTTAGCAATAATGAGTTTCTTGTTGCAAACATTGCAAGCATCATACCATGGGTTTTCTTTGATTCTGACCTCCATAATCATGGCAACGAAAGAACAGAAAAGATTATGTGGAATGTGAAAATATTTTTATGTTACGTTATGGTAATGAAAATGTTAGACATGTAAAGGTGATTCATAGTAAATTAAGTATTACCTCCTTTGCTGATACAACTCCATTTATAATATCACGAATAGAAACCTTGCCTACATTCATGATTATTTTTTGTGGCGGCAAACTAAATTTCTTAAAATTTGGGGATGTTAATGAGCTCTTCAACCCGTAGGTTACATTTTGTCAATATATTTATGTAATGTAGAAACTAAAGTGTTTGTGAAAAAAAATCAAAGCATTATTTTAATTCGATAGCCTGTATGATATTAGGGTTAATCTGAATTGTAATATTTGATACGCTACTTAAGCTATATTCGCTTGTTAAGAATAAATTGATGAAATTGGAATTAGTAGGACCTGTATTCGTTGTTGCTTGAAGTGCAAAATAATATTTTACCAGTGACAACCCGCTCCAAATAATAACGGGTGGTCAACCCTATACTATAAGGCTATAATATAAGGCTAACTACCCGAAATCATTAAGTACGAATTGCCAAAAATTTAAAACTTTTATAATAACAACAACAACAAAATCAATATTGCACATAACCAACAATATACATCTAACTATGATGAGTGAAAAGTGCATGCTCCAATAATATGAAAGAGTACAGTACATTGTACAACAAAATCTCAACAATGAAATACCCGAATATGCTGTCGGGTAACAGACAATACAATAATTTGAGAAATAAAATATGGGAGTGTTAATCTACAACACTTGAATACTAACTCAATATACAAACTGAATCCTAATCTAGATGTACAAAGATAGGAATCGACTAAAGCAAAGAGTCGCAACAGTCCGCTACTGCCATAGCTCCAAAAATACCCTGGATGGATAACATCAAAGGCGTCCTTGCATAATAATACAATATATACAAGGAGGAGGAAAAATATAAACGGGTCAGAGCCCGAGTTTGGAAAAACATTTTATAGCAAGTGTATTAAAATGCATAATAATTATAAATGCATTATTACATGATTTAGTTGGAATCGAACTCTCCATAATAATCCAACTCACCTCACATCTAAAGCGCGCACTAAACGTATGCACGTGATCTCCAAAAGGATGACAGATTCTAAATAGGTAAGAGGATCCTAACTTCAACCCAAAAGGAGTATTTAAGAAAAATCATCTACCCTATCTCCCAATACATTTGTTCCCATAATTTATAGGTCATATACATTAACTTTAATGTAATAGTTATAGTTATCTTTATAATGTTAATTTGTTGAACATATAACGTTACATGATCCAATCATGTCCACATCATCACAATACATCAACAATCTCATTTACTAAAATTTATATTCTAGTGATACCCATATAAGTCATGAAACCATATATATATATTTATTATAGATGAGTTATTAGCATCAAGAGTTAAGGACTAAACTTCTCCCGATTCTCAACACGGTACTGCGTTTCGTGCGTGGGACGTCTCGCCGGAGCGAAATCCAAACAAGAAACCCCCCCGTTACACTACTCCTGACAGTAGGGATCCTCGGGGATCATTATGCCCTCAATGCAAGATGCATGTAACCCAAATGATTATTATCCAATTTTAATTAATTAATATTCCCAATTCTCAACAGTACACGGCGTTTCATGCGTGGAACGTCTCGCCGAAGCGAAATCCAAACAAGGAACCCCCCCGTTACACTACTCCTGGCACTGTCGATTGTCAGGATAGGTGATATATATATATATATATATATATATATATATATATATATATATATATATATATATATATATATATATATATATAATTATGAGCATTAAGGACTAAACTTATCCCCAAGTTCCAACATTACACTGCGGTTCGTGCGTGGGACGTCTTGCCGAAGCGAAATCCAAACAAGGAACCCCCCCCCCCCCCCCGATACATTAATCCTGGCAATGTAGGTCGCTGAGGTCCATTATGCCCTTGACACCCATATACAAACACAAGCAATAATAACCATCCAACCGAGCTATAACTCGAAGGACGCAGGCTCACATGTTATAATCTTCCAGCAGCCCATATACGTAGCAAACTGGGGCCACCTGGTGGGGTTCAACGACACCCACCTTGTGATCTACTCACGCACACAACGTCCCGGAAAGCGGTCATAGCTCCTAACCGGCAAGTGAGAGCGACACATACCCACGACCTCTCACCCCCAAAATAAATAAATGTATATATATATATGTCATTTGCTGACCTCCATGGACGACTATGACCTGGGGAATATCCACATCCTGCTTTTCTAGTCAGAATGCTCACCCTCTACGCACGAAACTTCCCAATGATAGCAAGGAGGGGGTATGCTTAACATGTATATACACCATCATATAAGGTATACATACATCCCACATAGTAAAGATATACCATAATATAAGGTATACATGCACATCATTTCATATTCATTATACGCCCTTAGGCGAAATAGATTAATATCATTATTTAGTATATCTCTCTCTTTTGATACACTAACCATCAATTCTCGCACAATAACCCCACTTAATATATGCTATACTAATACTCACTTGAAGCTCACATGACGCTTCTAATAATGAATTGTCTCAAAATTCAATTCAAGTTAAGGATATTATTGGTCCTAATAAACCTCAATTCGCATACGCGGTTCTCCATCCCTAATATGGTTCAATTTATTTTATGAACCTTTATAGTTATCCCATTAGGGATTGGATCCTAAGATCCGGCATCTCTAAGTTATTCTCATTCTCAGATCGTGAAATTTATTTATTATCACTAAATAAAATCCCAAATAAAAGTGGGCTTCCCCACTTAGAAAAATACCAAAATCTACAATCGTTATTCCTAAAATACTAACCTCGATACTTAGAGGATTTTCCACCAAATTGATATACTCTTTTAGATTCTCACTTCTCAAAATCAATCACTAAAACTCCCCGACATTTTCATTTAGTCTTTTATTTATCAATTAGCCTCATATATCGCCTTATGACTCTAAGGTCTATAATCCCCTTATATAATCACTTAATCCTTTATGATACTCTGATTATGGAAGTCTATTTATACAAACCCAAAGAAGAAGGGGATAACTTAAATTCTCAAACTTGAACCCAAAACAGGGGACCGGTCTATCGGTACCCAAACCGCGGTCGACCGCATTTCTTAATTTTGCCTATAATCGAAGACAGTGTGCCCAATTATGGAGGCGCGGTCGACCGACCCTCTGTACGCGGTCGACTGGCCCTAACAGGCACTACGACTAAACTCCATTTTTACACAACTCCAACTTCTCAAAAAAACTCCAATATAATTCCATTCAACCACAAATCTTCAACCCAACCATATTCATAACATTAATATTCATTCTAGAATACTTATAACCTAATTTCTATCATTAAATCTAAGATCTACATATTAAATCTAAGATTATACCCAAAAGTTATGTTTTAACAATTAAAACCTAAAACCCAAAATTTAATCCACAAATCATGCAATAATTGGTACACAACAATTATTTAGCAAGTTTAATCACTTGCCTCGGGTTCGTAGGGTCTGAATCCGCCTTGAGATCGCGTGGGAACCGGAAATCTTCACTTTCTCTCCCTTTTCTCCTTCTTTCTCTTCTTCTTTCTTATTATCTCTTTCCTTCTTTCTATTTCTCTCTCTTTCTTGGGAGAAATATCTCCCGTAGGCTTTTTAAGCCTTGTCTCCCAATGTACACATCTTTAAATGATAATATACACTTTAAATGACCCGGTAACTTTAATTCGAGTCAAACGGTCCTAAATTATTTCGGAACCTAAATAGACCTCAAGTACAGTCATTTCGACTTTCTCGACCCTTTCGGAAACGATGGTACCCTCAGAATCGACATTCGACACTCTTTCTAACGACTCTAAATTTTGACCTCAATTGCCAATTTAATTATTTCTCCAATAAAATATTATTTATTTCTCCCAAAATAAATAAATTGTCGACTCCAAAACCTCGGGTTGTTACAAACTTCCCCACTTACAAAAATTTCGTCCTCGAAATTTAGCTAAGCCTATTTCTCCAAAGCTCAACTATCCTACTATACCCAATCTTGCTAATCCCATCTCCAAACTTCTAACTTCCCACGACGAGTTTATTTTAAATTCATTTTATTATAAGTTAATTTTGAGTTAAATAAAATCAATTTCCACAACAAGGGCGCCCATACACCCTTTATATTTGAGCTTTGTGCCCACAACAATCATAATGAGGCTTTATTTTCCCCCCAAAATACCACAATTCCAACAATATAAGTAATACTAACATTTTAATGGTGTGAAAATTTTGAGTGGTCCAAAGAAATAACTCCTCTCAATTCCTGACAATCGCCAATTTCGTGCGGGGGACGTCTCGCAAAAGCGAAATCCAGACAAGGAACCCTCCCAATACACTACTATGAGGCGACGTCGGGGATTGAGAGTTTGTTAAATCCGGACTAGAGTTCGAAAAGGTTAATTTTATGAAAATCATTTTGAAAGGGCCCGAAGGCCGACAAAGGTTTTATTTAAAAATAGTTTACTTTGAAAACGGTTTATATATATATATATATATATATATATATATATATATATATATATATATATATATATATATATACTATAAAATGCCTTATGTCCAACACAAGGTCTTTTTAGATCATCATCTATATAACATGTAGCTCACAAATATTATCATACTTATGAGCTAAAATTTTACCTGCGTCCCATCAAACCACAATCAAACTTTCAAACATAAACAACATCTTACATCATTTCAACATATTGCCATATATAAGGCAAATCCATATCTGGAATACAACAATCATAATAGTCTATCATGACTATATAAAAAGAAGTAGCTTTATCATTACTACTTATCACCATAGCCACACTTACTTTTACCATAAGGTTTAAAGCTCTTTTTGAGCACCTTGAAAAATTATCTACCCTTCTTACAATATAATAGAATAAGAGCATATCTTGCTCAAAATTTCCCTTTAGGGTCATTACATACATAATAGGGCTATATTTCTACCATTTCACAATATCTCATAAACGATATTCCAAAACTCATTTTTAGTAATTATCCTATTTATAAAGGAAAATTAACTTACATCACCCATATCTAGTCCGATTACCCGTCCTCATCAATCGGCTCCCAAACGTAGTCCCCCGGTCTAAAGCGACCTCGAATCTGTTGTAGGGGTTGCACTTCCAAAATTTCATCAAATTGCGGTCCTTTACCTCTTTGAGGACAATCTCTCTTTTTATGACCTATTTCTTTACAAAAGAAACAATTACCCGCAAATCATTTCTGCGCACTCTCATTACTGGCACTCTCTTTGACAAACTTACTTGACGAACTCGAATCACCAAAGTTCTTACCCTCTTGCGAACGAAGGCGATATTCATGACACTTTAGTAGTGCCGCATTCACTACCTCATCGAAAGTCACTAACCTAGGACTCCCTAACAAATGTTGTCGGATTTTCCAATCTAAACCTCGAACAAACTTTGATATACGTTTCTCTTCCGTATTTACCTCATCAAGTACTAACTTTGCCCATCTAGAGAAGTCTTCCTCATATTCCGCCACCGTTCTATTTCCTTGAAAAATCTTTATATTTTGAGTTGGGGAAGGCAAATACCTTCGATCAAAAAGTTCCCAAAATTCTTTTATAGGTACAGTATCTCTCTGTTCAGATGTGGTGACAGACTCCCACCATTGAAGAGCTGCACCCGATAACCTAAAGGTGACTAAAAATTGTTTCTGCACCTCACTACACTCAGCCATACGAAGATGCCTCTGCATGATATTTTTCCATTGACTTGCAACCACTGCATCAACTCCCCCTGCAAACTCGGGAGGATGCCCCTTACTAAAATCTTCCTTCACTCTCTCCCATAAAGACAATCCTAAATGGGGTGGGGCTGCTCGAGCGGCAGATTACTGAGCCATCGTAGAAACGACGACAGTTACTGCTTGTGCCACTATATTGGCAACATCATCCGTAGTCATGTTCCTTTGAGGCATTTGGGGTTGCACATTCCCTTTATTTGCCCTGACTGAACGACCTCCCTTTGGTAGCATCTGAAACAAGAACAATTGTATCAGAACGCCTTTCAAATATTTTCGAATTACAGAAATATATGGACGTATGAATGCAATCGTCCTAATAATAAGGCTCTACCTCAAGAACGCTTACGGAAGATCGTAGTAACGCACACAGATCCTAAAGACACTAGAACCTGATGCTCTGATACCACCTGTGACAACCCGCTCCAAATAATAACGGGTGGCCAGCCCTATACTATAATAAATAAGGTATCTCAGATGGCACAGTCTCAACATCAACTACTAAGCACTATAATATAAGGCTAACTACCCGAAATCATTAAGTGCGAATTGCCAAAAATTTAAAACTTTTATAATAACAACAACAACAAAACCAATATTGCAAAGAACCAGCAATATACATCTAACTATGATGAGTGAAAAGTGCATGCTCCAATAATATGAAAGAGTACAATACATTGTACAACAAAATCTCAACAATGAAATACCCGAATATGATGTCGGGTAACAGACAATACAATAATTTGAGAAATGAAATATGGGAGTGTTAATCTACAACACTTGAATACTAACTCAATATACAAACTGAATCCTAATCTAGATGTACAAAGATAGGAATCGACTAAAGCAAAGTGCCGCAACAGTCCGCTACTGCCACAACTCCACAAATACCCTGGATGGATAACATCAAAGGCGTCCTTGCATAATAATACAATATATACAAGGAGGAGGAAAAATATAAACGGGTCAGAGCCCGAGTTTGAAAAAACATTTTATAGCAAGTGTATTAAAATGCATAATAATTATAAATGCATTATTACATGATTTAGTTGGAATCGAACTCTCCATAATAATTCAACTCACCTCTCATCTAAAGCGCGCACTAAACGTATGCACGTGATCTCCAAAAGGATGACCGATTCTAAATAGGTAAGAGGATCCTAACTTAAACCCAAAAGGAGTATTTAAGCAAAATCATCTACCCTATCTCCCAATACATTTGTTCCCATAATTTATAAGTCATATACCTTAACTTTAATGTAATAGTTATAGTTATCTTTATAATGTTCATTTGTTGAACATATAAAGTTACATGATCCAATCATGTCCACATCATCACAATACATCAACAATCTCATTTACTAGAATTTATATTCTAGTGATACCCATATAAGGCATGAAACCATATATATATTTATTATAGATGAGTTATTAGCATCAAGAGTTAAGGACTAAACTCCTACCGATTCTCAACACGGTACTGCGTTTCGTGCGTGGGACGTCTCGCCGGAGCGAATTTCAAACAAGGAACCCCCCCGTTACATTAATCCTGACCGTATCGATCCTCAGGCAATGCAAGATGCATGTAACCCAAATGATTATTATCCAATTTTAATTAATTAACATTCCCAATTCTCAACAGTACACGGCGTTTCATACGTGGGACGTCTCGCCGAAGCGAAATCAAAACAAGGAACCCCCTCGTTACACTACTCCTGGCACTGTCGATTGTCGGGATATGTGATATATATATATATATATATATATAATTATGAGCATTAAGGACTAAACTTATCCCCAAGTTCCAACATTACACTGCGGTTCGTGCGTGGGACGTCTCGCCGAAGCGAAATCCAAACAAGGAACCCCCCCGATACACTAATCCTGGCAATGTAGGTCGTTGAGGTCCATTATGCCCTTGACACCCAAATACAAACACAAGCAATAATAACCATCCAACCGAGCTATAACTCGAAGGACGCAGGCTCACATGCTATCATCTTCCAGCAGCCCATCTACGTAGCAAACAGGGGCCACCTGGTGGGGTTCAAAGACACCCACCTCGTGATCTACTCACGCACACAACGTCCCGGGAAGCGGTCATAGCTCCTAACCGGCAAGTGAGAGCGACACATACCCACGACCTCTCACCCCCAAAATAAATAAATGTATATATATATATATATATATATATATATATGTCATTTGCTGACCTCCATGGACGACTATGACCTGGGGAATATCCACATCCTGCTTTTCTAGTCAGAATGCTCACCCTCTACGCACGAAACTTCCCAATGATAGCAAGGAGGGGGTATGCTTAACATGTATATACACCATCATATAAGGTATACATACATCCCACATAGTAAAGATATACCATAATATAAGGTATACCTGCACATCATTTCATATTCATTATACGCCCTTAGGCGAAATAGATTAATATCATTATTTAGTATATCTCTCTCTTTTGATACACTAACCGTCAATTCTCGCACAATAACCCCACTTAGTATATGCTATACTAATACTCACTTGAAGATCACATGGCGCTTCTAATAATGAATTGTCTCAAAATTCAATTCAAGTTAAGGATATTATTGATCCTAATAAACCTCAATTCGCATACGCGGTTCTCCATCCATAATATGGTTCAATTTATTTTATGAACCTTTAAAGTTATCCCATTAGGGATTGGATCCTAAGATCCGGCATCTCTAAGTTATTCTCATTCTCAGATCGTGAAATTTATTTATTATCACCAAATAAAATCCCAAATAAAAGTGGGCTTCCCCACTTAGAAAAATACCAAAATCTACAATCGTTATTCCTAAAATACTAACCTCGATACTTAGAGGATTTTCCACCAAATTGATATACTCTTTTAGATTCTCACTTCTCAAAATCAATCACTAAAACTCCCCGACATTTTCATTTAGTCTTTTATTTATCAATTAGCCTCATATATCGTCTTATGACTCTAAGGTCTATAATCCCCTTATATAATCACTTAATCCTTTATGATACTCTGATTATGGAAGTCCATTTATACAAACCCAAAGAAGAAGGGGATAACTTAAATTCTCAAACTTGAACCCAAAACAGGGGATCGGTCGACCGGTGCCCAAACCGCGATCGACCGCATTTCTTAATTTTGCCTATAATCGAAGATAGTGTGCCCAATTCTGGAGGCGCGGTCGACCGACCCTCTGTACGCGGTCGACCGGCCCTAACAGGTACTACGGCCAAACTCCATTTTTACACAACTCCAACTTCTCAAAAACACCCAAATATAATTCCATTCAACCACAAATCTTCAACCCAACCATATTCATAACATTAATATTCATTCTAGAATACTTATAACCTAATTTCTATCATTAAATCTAAGATCTACATATTAAATCTAAGATTATACCCAAAAGTTAGGTTTTAACAATTTAAACCTAAAACCCAAAATTTAATCCACAAATCATGCAATAATTGGTACACAACAATTATTTAGCAAGTTTAATCACTTGCCTCGGGTTCGTAGGGTCTGAATCCGCCTTTAGATCGCGTGGGAACCGAAAATCTTCACTTTCTCTCCCTTTTCTCCTTCTTTCTCTTCTTCTTTCTTCTTCTCTCTTTCCTTCTTTCTATTTTTCTCTCTTTCTTGGGAGAAATATCTCTCGTAGGCTTTTTAAGCCTTGTCTCCCAATGTACACATCTTTAAATGATAATACACACTTTAAATGACCCGGTAACTTTAATTCGAGTCAAACGGTCCTAAATTATTTCGGAACCTAAATAGACCCCAAGTACAGTCATTTCGACTTTCTCGACCCTTCCGAAAATGATGTGTAACACCCCGTATTTTTATGCTATATTAATTTGGGAAGTTATTAAATTTAATGCGAGTGAATTATTTAATAAAAATCCGAAAATTAATTATGTTATAATTATTAACGTGACGAGAGTTAGTAATTATGGGAAATTTGTTGAATATTACTAATGAGCAAAGTAATATATGATATTGATTATATTGAATGTCATGAGTGAATTAAATGACAATTTCGAAAATTTAATTCGTGACGTGCCCGTGTCACGTCAGGACTAATTTTGTTAAATAAAAAGTGAATATTTTATAAGTTATTCGTATGGTCATTTTGAGTGCGCCAACGCATCCGGAAGGGTCGAGATAGTCAGAAAAGTGTACCCGGGGGTTTAGTTTGGGTCTCGGGGCGTTTTTAGGCCAAATTGGTACCCCGGGAGGGCAATTTAGTCATTTCACCTTTTTGGGTAATTAAACCCACGAAATTCAGCAACCTATATCAGCTATTTAGGCTAGTCTTTTAGGCTTAGAATATTCAGAAAACAAGTGACGGCCATTAGAGAAGAGAGGAGAGAGCTCCAAGGCAATCAATGGCCCCAAAAGTGTTCCGTTTGCACCACAACCACCACCACCGCGTAGATCGCGAGACGAGGAACGCAGCCATACCAAAATCAGCCGTGAATCAGAATACCAAAAATCCTAGACAAGTGTTTAACTTGCTATTTTCGTTGGTGCAATCTTCATATTAGTTTAGGAATGATTCGGGATGAATTATGTAGAAGAAAACCCAATTTGTGATAGGAAAATGCATGTAGTATTGATTATATGAAAATTCTGGAATCCTTACCATGTAGAGGAATATAACCCACGAAATTTTGATGATATATTAGAAGGAAATTCTGGTAAAAACAGATTAGAACCATATTTAAGAAAAACTCTAGGGTTCTTGATGATTAGATGAGATTTTGGGTTAATTATCCATGTTTAATGTTAGATATGCACATGCTTTACGTTGAAAATATCTGGTATATTGATATAACGTTAGTAGTAGGATTTTTGGGACGTTTAGAATGGAAAAACATGGTTTTGGATGAAGAAAATTGGCAGAACCCGTAACTGCATTTCTGCAGAATTTTCGCAGACCTGCTTGATCGATCGATCGAGCCTAGAGCTTCGATCGATCGAAGGTTCGATCGATCGAGCCCCAAACCTCGATCGATCGACCCCTCCTGGCAGACTCCTATTTCCCTCGTAAATGATTGAAAAATTGAATTGTCGTGATATAATTCTTGGGCATTCTTAGTATAATGATTTGGGAGACGTAGAGGACCAGTAGGGCGTATAAATAAATGTTGGGATCATTAATACTCGACGAGAATGGTATTTATGAGAGGTTTACTTTAGGGTTAGTAAATTTATATGTTAAAGTGTGAGGCGCGTAAGAGAGTTGCGATGAAACGTAGATGTGACACCTACTGAATTTTATACTTGGAAGAATAGAGTCCCCGAGTGTCACGAAATAAGTGAGAAAACCCTTCGAGTTAAGGTTAGAGATGAAACCTTATACGTAATACTAATAATGTGAAATTAAGGATAAATGTCGTAATTATGGGTGATGAGAGAAACCTATATTGATGTAATGATAAGTGGTATATTTATATGGTTGTGTATGCATATATTATATATATGTGTGAAAAACGTACCCGCGCTACTTGCTATCCCTGAGGTTACCGCACTGGGACAGTATTATCTCGATGGGACCTTTACGGGGGATATTGACTTTTACCCTAGAAGATAGATATCCTTGGTACAGGCTATCGGACCGATAGTTCAGACGGTCCTAAGAGACGTGAGGGTATGTACTGACCTCTTAGAGACTTGGAATCTATGCTTCGCCTCAATCTTATTTTGTGTATTTATGTTATTACAGTTCGAGAGTGATTCCGAACTTGTACACCCCTTAGTGTGAGCGATACGGGGATTGGATAGCAGAGTATTCCCGCACCATAGTTTGTATGTTGGCGCTGTTAGGATATATATATATATATTATACGAGTGCTTAAATATATATATCTGAATTGGGGAATTTAAACTGTTGTTGTAACGTAGTAAGTGAGAAATAATTCTGGACTATAAATTATGAATACTTGTTTTGAGAAAGTATAATATGTCACTGGAAAACTTTATTGATTTTTATAAAGTCAAAATGGAGAACTTTGGTCATTAATTGGAACATCCTTTTTAAAATGGAATCGTTGTATTGTAAATTTTACGAGTAATCTAAGATAAGTTAAATTATTTAGGAAGACTAGTGCGATAAATGATAAGACAAATCGTTGGGAAGGTTAGTGCGATAGGTGTGCACATTAGAAGAGAGGTGAGATTTTCTCAAGAGAGTGTCGCACTAATATGTTGTTGCATTGGCCTATATCAATTTAAATACTTGCTAAACGTATCTTAAATCAAACACACTTTCGGGCTCTGACCCGTTTCTTTTTCTCTTTCTCTCTCTTGTATATATATGTATGTATTACAGGTGCCCAGCCACAGGGGCGACTTGCTTAAGATCTCTTGGCAGGAACGCGCTGCAGCTTAGGTGGGAGTTGCAGGTCACTTGCGTAGACGACTTCCTTTATTGACTCCACTTCTAGCATTCTCATTTATTGGGCACGTGTCGCCCTTTCTATTATTCCGTTGTTATTGGGACATTTGTATTTCATTTATTTCTAGTACTGTTACTATGGGATTCTATTCAGTAGTTGTGTTACCTTATATTTCGCATGTTGACATTCGATTGACGAATGTTTTAAATAAATTTGATTATGTTCCAGGTTGTTGTGGTGTGATTCTTATTTATTGATGTTGTTAATAAAATAAATGATTTTCTTTAAATAAAATTTGGAAGGTATGTATGAAAATGGTTTTGACACTTAGCTTAATTAATTAGGGTGTTAAATTGGAAAATTTATTTTTATCGACAGTGATGCTGAGAATGAACCAACTGTTCACCTTGATTTAATTTAATAAAGGAGTGATCGCCCGGTATTTAATTAGGCGGGGTGTCACACGATGGTACCCTCAGAATCGACATTCGACACTCTTTCTAACGACTCTAAATTTTGACCTCAATTGCCAATTTAATTATTTCTCCAATAAAATATTATTTATTTCTCCCAAAATAAATAAATTGTCGACTCCAAAACCTCGGGTTGTTACATTACCTTCGTAAGATGAAAGTTTAGCTTGAGAAACAACTATTAAAGGATATTCGACTGATAAGCTACTTAATTGCTATCCTTCATTCTCTGCTAAGTCTCCCCATAAAGTGAAATTCATTGATTGGAATCAGTGATAAGTAATAAATTATAACATGAAATAGTATATTAAGCAATGTGAAATAAATTTACATACATAAAAGTATATTTTTAATAAATGAAAAGTTAAATTTTAGGATTCATACCTTGAATCTCGGAGAGTTATATCGCGTAAAATCACTTTTGTCGAGTTGGATACTTTTGTAATGGTCCTCATTGGTTTCACATTTATGACAAAAGCTATCACATCTGTATGTTTGAGAATTATAAATAAGATAAAATAATGAGTTTTTATAAATGTATGAGCAAAACTTTTGCACTAATAATTACCATAGGTTTTCTCTTCATCTTTCTGTGCGAGTAGATCTTCAAAGGAGATGAATTTGTAGAACGTTGACGGGAATATGAAATAATGATCTCGTTCAACGACCTCAATGTATTTATTTAAGAACATCTCGATTTTGTCGTGAACGGTTGAGTAAGCATCATTAACGCCCTTTACCATACCATTAGTGAGGGAATATTATTTCTGACTTTGTAGAAGACCTTCTAGTCGATTTTATCATAAACGGTTGAGTAAGCATCATTAACGTCCTTTACCATACATTTAGTGAGGGAATATTATTTCTGACTTTCAAGAAGACCTTCTAGTCTTTTAATAGGGACAAACTCCTAGTGCGCAAGGTGTAAAATGTGAACTGTTTACTATAAACGGTTATGCTCTCTTCGATGGTTTGACGCGGTGGGATGTGAAATTAAGGGTAACATCCATTATATAAAAGATTTATCACTTATCAAATATTAAATCCACTAATATTGGTATTTTTATTTTATATATAGAATATTGAGATGATATGTGAATTCGACGGCCTCTTAGGTGTAAGGATGTACTATCCATTGTGTGTCTATGTATAAGTTTGAAAAAGGAAAATAAAGCTCTCTCTTTTTAGTTGGGTAGCTTTTAACCCATGTGGTGGGTGAATAGAAGACCTTGACGCATACCTAAAACAACTGAATGGTGAAAGGCTCCTTGGTCCTTAACAATTTTAGAAGCGTTTTGACATCTCACAGCTCATGGTTTCAATGGTGGGATCGAAAATACCAGACCTACAATTGGGATAAACCATATTGCAGGTTAACCTAAGCAATTTCAAGGCCAATCAACCACCAAAGTAGCACCTACTTTACTCCCCTGTTTGTATGCCACTAATTTATTTATTTTTCTGTAATTCATTTCCTCGATCACAGTTCTAATTTAATGTAATTTGTACATTAAATTTATATTTCTTGCACTTTTGTCTACATACTTCTTTTATTTTTTGCCTTCGATTTTATGTAGTTTCATTTGCAATACTCAAAATGACACATAGTTTTACGGTGGCTAAGGACACGGAGGTGAATGCCTATTCTAGCTCATAAAACAACAATATTATAGCAGACCTTTTATTCTGAAATATTCAAGTAGAATAGTATCGTTAGGAATGTCTATAATTTTATTCTGAAATATTAAATTATAATAGTCTCGTTATTCTTTTTCCTATCATCCTATAATAGTTTCATGACATGTCAAATGAATGGCATTACAGACATGAATACGTAAGTTTAGGTTAAAAAACATAATGAAATAAGGATGACGAAATAACTTAAGTCGTTCAAGAGAAATTGTTTTAGAGGTCTAAAAGTGTAGATAGCGGTGGCATAACAGAGCGAAGCTTTAGCAACAATACTCAAATACTAAAAAAATTCTCCAAACTAAAAATTGTAGAACATATTATTTCACATTAACAGAACAAAAAAAACGAACATTATTACTAAAAAAAATCTCAAAACTAAAATTTTTAGAACGTATGATTTCACATACCTCCTAAATAAATGGGGAATTCCTTCAGTCATCTCTGATTCAGAAGCCGAGCTTGTACAACAAATAACGATAATAACCTATAATATTTCTATTAACATTTCATTAGGAAAGTTAAGAGATTTTAATTTTTTTTTAATCTGCAGTAATAATTAATTTTATATGAGTAGAGGCATATTGGAACAAAAAATTAACTTGATTTTAGAATAAGAAACAATAAGAAGAAATGATGCAATTTGAAATAATCTCTTGTTGTGTTTTTTAATTTATATAACTTTGGAAAAAATTACTGAACAACTAACTATATCAATTTAACAGTACCAAAAAATGAACATTATTAGTAAAAAAATTCTCGAAACAAAAAATTGTAGAACATATGATTTCACATACCTGGTAAACAAATGGCGAATTCCTTCAGAATCGGAGCTTGTACAACCAATAATGATAATAACCTATAAGATTTCAATTAACAATTCATTAGGAAAGTTAAGGTATTATTGGACTTGGTAATCTGTACTAAGAATTAATTATATATGAGTAGGCATACTATAAAAAAAATTCATTACAGAAGTGAGGAAAAATTCTATACAGAAGTAGGATTGTTTACCTTGATTTTTGAAGAAGTAACAATAACAATAAAGGATGCAAGAAGGAACAATAACAACAAATGATGCAATTTCAAATAAATAGACATGTATAAAAACCCAACATACCTCATATTTACTTTTTATTTTTCCAGGTGCTATCTGACAAGATGAATGAACAAATGCTTAAGATTTCGTGTTCTCTTGAAAGATGAGAAGATTAATGAATCTTCTTGGTGTAACTTAAAAGATGAGAAGATGAATGAATGTTGTGATTGAATATTGGGATGGAGATACGACTCCTCATTTGTAGGGCATGAATGTTTGATCGGGTGTGATAGGGTTATTAGGGGATGAATGTATTAGTAAGGTTATTCTAGGAATAAAATATTTAATGAGGATATTTTGATCATTTGACAAGTGAAGAAGAAGTTCCCTCTTTTTTAGTAGTAGTGATAGTGATAGTGATATAGTGATAAACCATAATACTGTGTATATGTATGTGTGTGCTTGTGTATAGTAATATAATTATTAAAAAATATTATTAATATATGTTATACATCTTCATTTCATTTTATACGTATAAATTAAGGATTAAATACTAAAAAGTTCCTTAAATATTTTTTAACATATATTTAGTCCAAGTCTTTTATTTTGTATCAAAAAGTCTCTTATTCTCTTATCTTTAAAGGTCTGCGTCAGCGGCATGATAAAGTCTTTTTGGCATGGTGAATGACTTTTTGATACAAAATAAAATGACTTAAACTAAATGTGTATTAAAAAAAATTTGAGTGAGGATTTAGTATATTCCCCATAAATTAAAGAGAGAGTTTTATTTGTTAATAGAAATGTATTGATTAAGCAAACGTGATAAAGGAGGTAAAAAGTTTGTAAAGCGAAAAGATAAGACGGCTCCGTTCATACGTAAGAAATCGCGAGTCAGAATTTAACCGCTCTTGGTTTATAAGGCAGGGCCATCCGTAATATACGAAAAACTAACAAGGTTAAAATCGAGCATAGAGAAGTCAAAGCAAGTAGAAGCGGAAATCAAAGGGTGAGAGTAAATGTAGGTGACGGTCACTTCAAAACTCCTCGAGAACAGCAACCAACTACCCATTTTCCTCTCTTTATATCCCATAACACGAACACCACTAGCTTACTCCCTTTGTGTCTTAAGATCAAGAAAACACATACCCATTACACAATACACATATGGCCAATCAGTTGGAGAATTTGGTGCAGTCAATCAAATCAAAGGTTCGAGCTTTGAAGAAATCCAAGAAACCTTACGTAAAGATGGATAAAAGCTCAAGCGTGAGGGTCGAGATCCGTAGCAGACATGCCCGCAAGCTCATCGATAAAACCCTCAAAGTCGCAGATCACCCTGGCAAGCGTAGCATCTCTTAATAACAACATATTTTCTCTCTACTCTATTCTATACCTATGAATTTATTTACTCTTCTTTAGGTTTTCTTCTAATTGTAGATATGAATGGATAATGAATTATTTTGTGTTTTGCTTCATCGGATCCTTGTGGGTTTGGAACCATTTTGATCAACTATTACGAAGATAAAATAAACACGAAGTTTTTTATTAATGTTCATCATATTATTATTATTATTATTATTATTATTATTATTATTATTATTATTATTATTATTATTATAATAATAATAATAATAATAATAATAATAATAATAATAATAATAGAGAATTAAGGTAAATGTCATGTTCCTTTTTATATTTGAATTTTTAGGACAATGATTTTCAAGTTTATAAATCTAGTTCATATGGTACAATTGCCTTTACTTTTTTGATCCGCGCCAGCGGCGTCATTTTTCATCATTTTTTGAATACCGGGACTAAATTTATAAAATTATATGGAGTGTCCCATTTTTATACACTTTAAACATTATAAGGACCTTTTCCCAAAATTCCCTTATTATTATTATTATTTTTTATTTTATTTTTTTATATAGAGAATTAAGGTAAAAATCGTGTCCATCCTATATTTGAACTTTTAGGACAATAACATTTATAAATCTAATTTATGTGGTATAATATCATTTATTTTTTTATTCGCATCAGCGACTTTATGATGTATTTAATATAGGGGCTAAATTTATAAAATTAAAATTTCCTATTTTTATATAATTTAAGCATTATGAAAAACTTTTCTTAAACCCCTTTTTTGTTTTATGTTGTTTTGATCTCGAATCATCCTCCAACGTTGGAAACTGAAAGTTTGTAAATCTTTGGACGTTTCAAGTTTTGAATTATGAGGTGTCAACTGTAGAGGCGGTTTGGAGTAAATGATGGGGCCACTAGAACATGCTCTAGATAAGGAGTGCACTCGGTCGTTATATGTCATTTTAGCTGCGTAGGTTTAGTTACATGCCCATCTCTGTATGCGTAAATTATTGACACTTTTTATGCAAGCCAACTTTGAATCTAAATTCTAATAAAAAATTCATCACACGTGATATTGACCATTATATAAATATCATATAATTAGCTGGGTCAATTATTTAATAGTCCCTACTATAAATATATATTTTTTAAAAAGGACACATATTTTTAGTTTAACCCATTTAGTCCCTCAAGCACTCAATATTCTCTTATTTTTAGAGGTCCGCGCCAGCGGCACTCCCTTTCCAAAATATGTGGCAAATGACTTTTTGAGACAAAATAAAAAGGCTTGGACTAAATAAATATTAAAAAATATTTGAGAGATTATTTGGTATATGTCCCTAATTAGATCAGGTTTTGAAAGTTGATTAGTGCAAAAATACTACGGTTGGTGGTGAATGGATACTTGAATCTTTTGGCATGTGGTTCAAGTATGGAACTATATGTCTGAACACGTGCAATGTTTTTATTCATATTGTAGACCCGTTTGTTGTAGTATTTTATTAATTGGGTTTGGTTCTTAAAAATACTGATGGAGGGTATTGGGGCCAGCCTAATAGATTATTTCTTCTAAGAAATCAAAAGATATGTCGGTGGCAAAATCATATAGATTTATGTTATTTTTACATATCAACGACTATGAACAATTCATGGATTAGACTCTATCTACAACCAAAGCAAGCTCATGGAGGCATGGGCCATATTCCCTATGACGTAGGGATTACATATCATCAACTATCAACCATTCAAACAATGGATTAAACTCAATAGGTAATTTGAATACAGATCACACCCACGATAAGCCTATTGCCAGAAACTGTAAACGTGTAGAGGAAAACTAGGGGGGTGTTTCGGCCGGTTCGGATCGGAAAATGCCTATTCGGAAAAAATTCCGATTTTTTCGGAAATAAAATAACTATTCCGATTTCCGATCCGATTTTTTCGGAAAATTAAAAAAAAATCCGAATTCGGAAAAATCGAAAAATCGGCAAAAATCGGAAAAAATCGGAAATTCACAAAATATATTAAAAATCCAAAAATTTCGGAAATTCCAAAATTTCAAAAAAATAAATTATGGATTTTCGATTACTCAAAATTCTCATTTTAAAGAAGCAATGAAAATAGCTTAACCCAACATGTAAACACATGAGGATTTGACTCATTTTTCATTTGTGTTGAAGTTAGGAGGATACTCTCCTTTTATAGAGCATATTTTGGAGCCCTCTCCCTCTCCCTCTCCCTCTCCCAACCGATGTGGGATATGGGAAACTTTTAAAAAATCGGAAAAGAAATCGGAAAAATCGGAAATCGGAAAATAATTCCGAAAAAATCGGAAATAATTCGGAAAAAAATCGGAAAAATCGGATCGGCATAGTTTCGGAAAAATCGGAAAATCGGAAATTCAGAATTATTTTCGATTTCCGATCCGATTTTTTTCGGAAAAATCGGAAATCGGAAATTGGCAAACTAAAATTTCATTCCAAATTCGGAAAAAATCGGATCGAAAATCGAAAAAATCGGAAAGTTCGAAAAAAAAACACAGCCCTAAGGAAAACCCTTTGGCCAATACCCCTTTAGTGCGAATATACTCTCTGTTTAATTTGAAAGTCTATTTAACTTTCGTTTTGATTAAGAATACATTGATTTAATTAACACATTAGCTATTGTTTTGGTCCATTGAACTTCAACGGAAAAGTTATGCACGAATTTTTCATGAACATATTGCTAATCGACATCCTAATGCTTTATATGAGAACAAGAACGGCTGGATGGTTTGAAAATGGAATGTACCATTCGATGGTTATGCCTTTCGATAATTATGCCTTATGAATATACCTCTTTTATGGTTATGGCTTCAACTTTACATTTTTTGTGTGGTTATGTCGAGGTGATTATAATGGAAGTAATGGAATTGACTTTAATCGTGCTTGAGATTTTTGCAATCCTTTCATTCTCATCGATTATGCATGTGGATTACGATGGATTTTTTATGGACTTTGCCTAGAATTTTGACCTTTATTTAATTCTCGTGGATTATGCCTGTGGATTATGATGACGATGGACTTTTTGATGGACTTTGTTTTGTAATTTGACTTTACTTCCATTCTTATGGATTATGTATGTGGATAACGATGGATTTTTCCTTTCCACTCATTCTCGTCGATTATGCCTACGGATTCTGATGGACTTTCGATGGACTTTACCTGGGACTTTGCCTTTCTTTTCCTTCTCGTGGATTATGCTTGTGGATTATGATGGACTTTGCCTGGAATTTTTCCTCTTCTTTCATTTTCGTGGATTATTCTTGTAGATTATGATGGACTTTGCCTAAAAATTTTCCTTCCATTCTTGTCGATTGTGTGCCTGTGGATTATGATGAACTTTGTCTAGGATTGTGCCTTTCTCGATTGTGGTTATGTCTATATTGAAGGGGTTATTCCTTTATACCAAGACATTGTTAATCTTGGTTGTGATTCTTGATTATTGTATTTATCATCTTTGTTTGATTATTCCTTCCTTGTAATGTTTTGTGATTATGATTATCACTCATCAGTTTTGATTTTTCGATGGCCACTATATTTTTTTCTCGGGGGATTTTTGTTTCTGGGATGTGACTTGAATGTTTCATTATCAATAGTAATCCGAGTTGTGGGTTTTTTTCATTTCGAGCGTGTGATTTGAATGTTTGGTTATCAAGAGTTTTGATTATTGTGTTTTTTTTCCTTTGTATGGTGTATTAGTTGGACAATTCCTTATATGAAATAAGCGAGGTTAAAATATACCTGATTGTTCGAAGTTGTGTGACTCTTTAAGACTTTCCCCTATCAATCCTTAATTAGGCAGTTTTAGTAGGCCATTTGAAATCCTCACATACGTTTATCTCACTGAGACCACTCGGGGGTCGATAAATGATTCTTTTGTGAGCGCGTACCTTTTCACAAAACATAGTGAATGACTAGGTCATAGAAAAGTGATCACAAATAGAAAATGCACAAAAATCTAAAGAGTGTACGAATGGTGACTAGAGGAAATGATCAAATATACCCAAATCCAACCGAAAACAACAATATAACACCTATAGATGACGGAATAACCTATAATAACTCTCAAATAGATTAAATCAAGCAAAAGATTTGAAAGAACAACACCAACCTAAGTCAAATCTAGAAATACCCAAATGTTAAAAATCTAGGTTTTTTCTCTTCAAATCCAAGCTAAAATCACCCAAAGCAGAATCAATCTTCAAATCGAACCACAAAATCTCATTATTCACCAAAAAACAACCTAGGATTTTCTCTGGGTTTGAGAAATTTGAAAAGGTATGCAATAAAATCCAAAAAATGCTTAAAAACCCTACATGCGAACAACCTACGACGTTGTGTGAACAACTAAAAAGTGCACTGTGAAAACGGTACCTTGCGAACGATTTTCAACAAAAACTACAGTCAGGGAAAAACTCTCCGGAAAAAGACTTAGCATGCTGAACCAAAATAACAAACTCACAAAATATTATATAAATGCATGCAGATGCATGTGAAAACATTCATTTTGACATTTAAGGCTCAAATTTGATATTTATGCAAAAATTCAACAACTTATACCCACAATATATACATATGACCCAAAATGTAAGATGTGAATATGATTATGTTATTTATGATAAACATCATACATTGTATGAATTTCTTTTGAACATTAATAAATGACATGATTAATAATTAAGAAACGTAGTTCAAATTACAATAAAATCAAATCGAACAACTTTTGCATCTTAATTATGACATGATCGTGAACAAGTATAAGTCACAAAATCAAATGAATGCACACGATAAATTATAAGACTTACAAATCTTGCTTAAGTTGATCATTTCATTAATATCCTTTCGAGATCTTCTAATGGTATAATATAACCATGCAAGCTCCCTCATATGATTTTAATCCCTAAAGTAGATTCCAAAATATAATACTGCAAGGAGTTTAAAATCCCTATCTTGTTCTTCTTGCCTTGAATTTTCTAGCACTTAAGTTTGGATCTTTTCTTTATAAAATGGATTTTCTACGACGACTTTCACATAAACTTTGGAAGACACCTATCGATGATACTTAAATTCAAATCAATGTAATCTCACTAATGGTAGCCCTTTCTGTGTAAGCAAGATCTCATCAATTGACTCCGTTAAATTAAAATATTTTGCACATACAACTCTCAAATGGTCCATGAAAATATTTTGAGATAACCAATATTAATTCTCGAGATTTAAGAATAATTTAAAATCAAGCAGTATTTCAAGCCACATTAAAAAAATCATATGATCCAAGTGATATGCAAGTACATTTGTAAAGTGAAATCATGACCAAAGATTTCATCAAACTTTAATTATCATGAATTTTCTTGTTAATTCTAACATATCATTCGATAAATCATCATTTGTTCCAAATAGTTAAAAATTCATACTTTAATCATCATTCAAATTAAGTTTATACACTAAATCAATGTAAACATATAACTTAATCACGTGTCATAAAAAGAATAAGGTGAAAATATTTTTGGCATTTTAAAAATGAATGATGCAATATGTACATAAGTACTATGTTTGGACTAAAGTATATGAGAAAATACATGGAAATCCTCACAAAAAGGATCCAAATGTGACATTTATAATCACTGACCCAAGTGATCCGATCCAAACGAATCAAGGAGTATATAAGAAGGGGACCTATACAAGTAGAGACCTAGGTATCCTAAGAAAATTACCAAGATGGGTAGCGAGGGGTGATGCCTCTCTCGGATCTTTAGGAGGCACAAAGACAACTTCCTTCTTTATGAACTTTGTTTAAGGTAAACCAATCTCAACCTTCTTTTTTTGTGCATTTCTTGTCATACCTCTACCATTCTTTCATAGGAGTATTATTCCTAAGAACATAAGCATAAGTCCTAACTCTAGGAAAATCTCTCATAAACTCTCTTATTCTCAAATGTCTTTCCTCAATTATTTTCTTACCACACAAATGAGGTGGAGCATATGACAAATGTCTTATATATCCATAATGATATTTGATGATACTACATTTAAGTGTTGGAATTACAAAGGTTTAACACATGCATGAGAAGAGGTCCTAAGGTTTAACACACACCTCTTCCATACCAAAACTAAGCTCCTAAGACCACATATGCCATAAGGAAGTAACCAAGGAATAGCCATAGGCCTTATCTGCCTTATTATTATCCCAAAATTCTCAATCGTTCCATCACATATCTGGAACCAAGCTTAGAGACCTTAACACCAGCGCTTCTGAGTCTCAGAGTTGCACATCGAATCTTAGTAAGACCAAAATTGGCCTCCAGAGGTCCAATATCCCCTCATCCAGGGAGATATTATTACAACGCACCACGTGACCACCCAGAGGAGTAACTCTACCAATTCCGGATCCCTCAAACTTCTAGGTAAGCTATTACACCTTCTTTGGCGAGCAGGTAAAAAGGGCAGTCACTGTTCTACCTACTTCCAGCACTCACTCTCATCAGCATTGATGATTACCATACACATTAAATTCTCCCATCAACTACCTTACACCACCTGCGAGCCTTTCTCCCATACTCCACCTTGATACTATAGCCATCAAACCTCATAGATGCCCCGATCAGGCTGTTGTAGTCCACTCATTCTCTCTCCAAGAGAATGCCTATATAAGGGAGGCTTGTGAAAGGTTAAAGACAAGTGATTCAAGTTAATTGATTTGACATGATCAAGTATAAGTTGTCGTACGAGCTTATATATAAACCCCTTACTTAAAAATAAACCTCTTCATTAAGGGATTAAATAAGAAACTAGAGAATGATTCATCAAAGATTAATGACATCACAAAGGAGTATGAGGAGTCAACAAAGCTAATTTAAGATCAAGATATAAGGGTTCTTAATTGAAGATTGAGCAATATTTCCAGAGGAAGCTAGTTGAGTAACTATGTATTTTATTTATATTACTATATTACGAGTTATGTTGTAATAGTGATGAGGTTACTTGTTACCAGTGATGGACCAAGTCTGAAAGGACTTGGGAGAGCTTTTATGCTCTATCGAGGAGCCTCACCTTGGGAACCTTTGAGGGAACTTATTTGGAGGATTGAGAAGCAAGGAAATGCTAAGACATGACTTATCCATTTTAGATACACCAGGTAAAACACCCAGCTTTGTTCGAGAGAGAACGTTCTAGCAACCTTGAGCTACCAACATTGAGCTTACTCTACCATAGAGTTTTGGCGCCAAAACTAAATATTATTTGCTAAAAGATCTGAGTTGCGTCATGCCATACCTATTACATATCAAACCAAACTTGTCTCAAACATTGATGGCTTGGTGAGCAGCTAACTGGTTTGTCACTGACACGCTGTGCTGCTGCCTGACACGTCGATTGGTCACTCGAGATTTCAGTCAACATTTAATGCATTTGATATATTGGGAATGGTGGGCTGACACAATATTTATGCACCTGAGGTTCCTCAGGTGTATTTTGAGCCTATATATACCCTAACTATCCTTTGAGAAAATGACAAAAAATGGTTAAGAGATATTTCTGATGAGATTATTGAGAGAGTTATTACAAATGAGAGCTTATCCTTTACCATGAGTGCTTTTGTCCAAGTCTTTACCCAAAACGTAAGCATTCATTGAGCTTTGACCATTATTCATTTATATCTCGGTGTTTGTGTTCCTAACTAGAGGTGTATCTAGAGTTCTTACTCCTCTCTTCCTATAGCTAGCTTCTTTTGAGGTTCATTTATCATCAAAGAGTTGTATTTACTATCTTTTCATTGAGTTATACACCTGGGTTTATTCACTATCATTGAGAATCAATTTATTGTTGTGTTATCACCATTAATATAGGTTACTCCTCCGTTTATCCTTAAAAACCCTAGAAAAGAGAAGTACTCTCTTATACAGGCAGAAGAAGATGCAAATAAATATTTACTCATTGTAATATACACTATCAACCCATTGTTTCCAAAAAAAAGTACGAATTAGGATAATTTCCAACTTCTCTCACGTATTGTATATATTATTAAGTCCTAAATTAAGATTGGGGAACCTTTAGATAAGCCCATAGGTTATTTCCTAAAAACATGTGACTTGTGACGAATACTGCAAATACCGTAGACTCCCTTGGCCAAAGCTCAAGGGGTATCTAGATTGCAAAGCCTTAATTCTTAATCTAATATACAAGAGAAAGACCCTTTACAATGGGTATATGATCCTTATCTGAGGTACAAGTCACTTTGTATACTTGTATATTACTTTGACACACCTCCCCACTAACTTGTCTGACGTCCTGTGCGAGTCACCTGTTGGGTCTGAGGTCTCAAACGATTTCTACACTCGCCAGTTTGGCGCCGTCTGTGGAAACTTCAAAAAGTTTAAACTTCTAAGGTTTTTATTTTTAGGTAGTTAAGTTCATAGGTCTTGGTACCCATTGTGGAACTTCATGTTTTAAACCACAATGCTTTTATCCTAGTAGACTACAGTTTAGTTTAGAGGTCTTATGACCTAGAGGTTTTATGACCCTTTGTGGAACTCCATATTTTGTTCCTTAAGAATTTTGTCCTTAGCGGATTACAATTCTAAGGTATTCCCTTGGCAGGATTATCTTTCGAACATCCACCCTCACAAGATTGGCAAGTTAAGTGTTGGTAGGAAAAAAATTGAGATGCTCGGTGCAAGTTTAAACTCCCAAGGCTTTTATCCTTATTAATTTTTGGTTCTAAGGTTTTACTACCCATAACGGAACCTCAATTTTTACTTCAAAGACCTCTATGTGGCAAAGGTCTATCACTCCGAGGAAAAAATTCTATTTATGTCGGTTAAAAATTGACATAAATGTGTATTTATGTCAATTCTTTTAGACAAGAACTGACATTTACGGGGGTGACATAAAATTTTGAAACTGACATAAAGGTTTCCATTTATGCTGATTTTGACACAAAAGAATGTTATTACTATTTCTAATTTTGTGATACTTATATCAGTTATATGGTAAAACCGATATAAACACATTGCAAACCGACATAAGAACTACTAAAATCAAGCATAAATAAGTTATTTATGTCGACTTTAAACTTTATTTAGTAGGTTGTTTTTTTTATTAAAATTGACATAAATATTTTCTATTTAAAAAATAAAAAAAGGTGGTTTGGGCAAACCATCCTAGGCAACAAACACTAATCTTTAGCAAATGAAAATTCGCTCAACAAACAATTCCAGCCAATAAAAAATGTATCAAGCCAATAAAAATGCAAGTGAAATAAGACAATCAATGCTTTAATAAACTAAACTCATCAATATTAATATCTCCATACATAAGTATACCATAAACTCATATATACCAACCAACAAAAATATAAAGTTTCAACTAAATATATACTCCATTTACCATCCATCCAAATGTAAAAACAACTAATTTTAACAAAGGTTCAATTAGTCACTTTTAATCACATATTACTCCAATTAGTAACACCCACATTGTGCTCGTTTATTACGAACCGTATTTGAGTGGATGAATTTCTACCTATTGGGGGGGGGGGGGGGGGGGGGTTAGTTTTCATTTTTTGCTGAAGGATTTAGGGGTTTTTGGGTTATGTTGAGCAAATAGATAAGTAAAAATTGTAAATAGAAAAAAATACGCAGAATAGTAAAAAAAAATAGTTTTTTTATACACCTTGACATTAAGAGAACAGTAAAGTTACCTATTGCTTTAATTTGGGTAAATGTTGCACAACGAACTCTACGAACTTAGTCCACACATCATTTATGGCATTCCTCTTGTAAGTTTCTTTGTCAACCAACCTTCACATCTTATCAACTCAAATAGTGAGGCATGTAAAATAAAAACATGCACAATTTAATAAACAATGAGAAACAAGCAAAAAAAAGTTACATTTGTCTCAAGAGAAAGCAAAGAATCTTCAATTAATTCTCTCGTTATCCAAAGTATGTGCATTCAGCATTTGCTTCATGTTATGGGCACTACGTTAAGGCATACATAAAAAATATTAGTGGTAAATAACAATGAAAAAAAGAACAACTTATATTGATCACTATTCAATTACCTTATGGGTACTCCATTGTGGCGTTGACATTATCTTTTCATCAATGTGCAATGAGTTGAGCCCATTTCAAGACAAGTGTTTTAGAATTAATTGCAAACTTTACTTGATAACGGCGAAAAGGAAAAAATGATTATTGATAAGAATTTACTCACGTATTGATATAAAACTTAATTTGTTCACTTGGTTTGGTCATATTTTAAAAATCCAGCCAATAACAATGCATGGTAGAGATATCAATATCAATTAAGACCCAATGCAACCTACAACACAATAAACTTTAACATACACAAATGTCGTACCATACATAAATAACCCATATATGATGCACCGTTGAAATTTAAACTAAAATTTGTTTTGTTTTAATTCAAACGGAAATTACTTACTTCAAATCAAAAGGAATAAAGCACACTCGGTTTCTTATCGCATTTTTGAATATTTTAATTATCATTCGGCTTTTGCCCTGATATGATGCATCATTGAATGATTAAGAATTGAAGAATTTGACAATTCCTCGAGATCTTTCAAATATCACATACAAAATCCTAAACAAGGAGAAAAATAATTATTATGGCACGAGTAACCAATTTAACAATAAATAATTTATGTCAGCACTCACCTCATGTATGCCTTAATACACATTATATCCAATGCCTCCGTTGCACAAAAATCGAGCAAGCCTTTCTTAAAAACAAAACATTCAATAGTATCATCTCCAAACACCTATTTCTCTATTGGAATTCTTATGTGATTTGTCTCCATGGTTGTTAAAAATTCGGCGAATGTTTTAAGAAAATCACCCAATTGTATGAGTGATATGTTTTTTTCTTTCGTTTACATTTGATGTGTGTGTGTGTATATGTATAGTAAAATATAAGAATAAGTGAAAAGTTTATGAAAGTGAAAGTCTTAATATTATTAAGAATTTCAAAATTTATGTTTTTATGAAAGTAATATGTGAAATGATATTATTTCATGTGAAAATGTATGATTTTGTGAAAAAAAATAGTGGGCCCAAAGGGATAGATATTACAAGTAAAAATAGTTAACGGTAAATATTCTCTAAATTGTCTAAAAATGTAAATGGACTGAAAATGTGTGATATGATCGAATCCAATTGAGAAAAAGTGTGTGCTATAATAAAGTAATCACCTACACCAAGCCTAAAGGGGGTGAAAAGGTTTTGATGCATCCTAAGGTCAATTTTCCAATTTCAATAAAATATCTTGCAATTATGAAACTCTTTATACATATTTTATCAAACTGTTTTTCAATAGTCTTAATTAACTCACACAATAAGGAAATTAAGTGATTCCAGAGGAGAAACCTATATTTGACACACTTAATCCAATTCACTAGAATCAAATTATATCTATGTAATGTGTGTGTTCAATCGTGTGCATGTCAATACAAAACATACACAAATAAGCACACGCCAAGGTTTATAAAGAAAACCCCCCACCTAGGGGTAATAAACCTCGTGTAACACCCCGCCTAATTAAATACCGGGTGGCCAGTCCCATACCAAATTAAAACAGAATATACAGTTGGCTCATTCTTAGTATCACTGTCGAAAACATTTACAACTCACCCAATACTCAATTAAGCTGGTGTTAAAAACTTTCCAAATTTTAATTCAACAAAATCCATTTCCAGTTTAAGAATAACACAACACATTTTATTCTACAACACTGATAACCAAATAGATAACATAAAAGAATTTAAAAGCATTTGGAATAAACATTCCCACATAATATTAATCCATTACAGTAATCACAACAATATTAAATGTATTAAAAAGACCCGAATACAATAGTATTTGACCCCGATAGAAAAGAGATAACTGAATCCTTTGGGCAACATGCCCTACTAAGAGAATACTGTGAATCAAATGATGATAGGCGTCTAAGAAAAACTTCATAAATCCATAGCCTGTCATAATCCCCTAAGGTTGCCGTCCCTGTTGCTGGACACCTGATATAGAAGATACAATAGAAAAGAAAATATGCAAGGAAACGGGTCAGAGCCCGATTGTGAAAATAATTTTTAAAATAGCAAGTATTTAACAAGTGCAATAAATCTTTTATTATGTACATGTTAGACCCAACTCTCACTTGCCATTCTCACCTCTCAACTAGAGTGCACACTTAACGTTTCCTATTAACCTCCTAGTTAATGGTTCCTCTTTTCTAGTCTCCATATTATAATTCCATTCCCATATCATAATCCCCGTATGTCCCATACCATACGTCACATTATTATTCATTTACATTTCTCATTTATATGATTAGTTTCTCATTAACATGAATCATTTCTCATTAATATGAATTAAGCTTTTCAATTCTATAAGAATAAACATTCATTAACTTAATTCCATTATCTTTCTCTATTCACCGTTATCTACAATTATCACACAGTACATGATTTAACCACAATATAACCATTCGTACGTTTAATTCATTATATATATATTTATATATAATACGGCACCCCAAGTCACAGCTGCGGTGCAATGCATTACTCTGCTATCATGTCCCATCATCGCTGGTCGCCGAATAGTGGACAAAAGGTTCGGTGAGGATACCTCGAACCATTAACAACAACACAATCATTGGAGGCGAACATAGTTCTCATACCCATGGGTCACACACATACCTACGTACCCATAGTCAGCGGACTTATCAACTCCCCGATAAGTCTTTCATAGACCTATGTTCTCGAGCGACAAATCAAAGATCCCATGGATTCATCAGGATATGACTGCCCTCACGCGCAAACCTCCCATCGATAGCAAGTAAGCTAGGTATGTCATACACATAAATCATCAATCAATCAAATAGGTATTATCATACCTATAGTATACTAACAACAAGGTACTCACATTAACCTTAGATTATTCCCTTACGTAGCATTTTATCTCTTTAAATCCCACGTATTAAAATGTCATATCTTTACTTCATAATTTAATTATCCTCGTATCCTATAACATCTCTCCACTCCCGACGTCGTTAAGGTTCATGCGCGGAGCGTCTCGCAAAGCGAAATCCAAACAAGGAACCCCTCCAATACACTACTACTTAACTTTGTCTAACGTGGAGGTCCGTCAACTTCAAATATGCGATCGGGATAACCTCATACCCTCTTTCAACCAAATGTGTTCTAAACTCCCATCTCTATCCAGGAGCCATACCACTACGCTCTTGAACTACACCCAGTCCTTGCGAAATCAATAATGAGCTTAAACTCAGACCTTGATGTTCAAATTGTAACCCTAAGGCTACCCTCACTCAATACACAAGATTTAAATAGGTTTTTCCTCAACATATATTCAGTAAGAAGTCACTAATATCCTACTGGTCCATAACATCATTTCTCCCGAATTACTATGAGTTTAGTTCTCCTTTTAATTAAGGTTAAAACCGATAGTTTCAAATCTCTTATAAACACATCTTCTTTCACTTAGGATTAAACCCTCTTATAAACTTAAGGATACCCAGGTGTTATATTAAATCACCCCTACTGGTCCTATCTTAAATCCTCCTACATCCCCATTTGGAATTTAACAAATGAATCTAGCAACCGAAATTCCATTCAATATAATTTTCATCATTTTAATCACTTGAATCCAAATCAAATTAATTCAAATCTTATCAAGGGTTTACTGATATTTTCTAAGTCCCATAATATCCAAATAACAATCACCAAAAATCTACCAAAGTTTTGGGATAAGAACCAACATTAAAAAGAAAAACTTCATGAATTCTCATATTTTAAATACTCAGAAAAATCAGATCCAAAAATTATTCAAACCATCAATCCGACTTCAGATTTGGATTCTACACGAAAAATTGAGTCAGGTATGTGTTTTGAGTTTTTCTTAAATCTCATCCAAATGCACTCAAAAAGAAGATCTAAACATTTCAAATTGGCTCTTCTCATTCCACTCGTTTTTGCCTCTTTTTCCAGAAAATTATCAACATATTATCTCCAAGAACACTAAATTATTTTCAGAATTTCTTCCACAAATTGATGAATATTTATTGGATTACTAACTACCTACAACATGAGTTTAATTCCTATATATTTTTAGATTCCAAAAATCCATTAACAACTATATCCTTTCATCTTCCAAGCATGAAAATCATCTCTTTTTATAACTATCCTAACATGGACAATATACGAACTTAAATTGCAAATATCAAACACTTGCCTCTAATGAAGATCTGATCCTTTGGAGTTGAATAACACAGGTGGTGATGGTGGTGGTGACCTTTGACCTTTGGTTTTCCTCCTTCCCAAGCAAACTTCTTTTTCCAAGCAACCTTTCACTCTCTCTAAGAAGATGACCTTTCAATTTTGTGTAGAAGAGATGAATGAACCCACATTGAACTAATCTCCAAATACTTATAATAAGACAAACCCCGAAATCACTATTCATCACCCTTGTAAAAATAACACAAATGCCCTTTTGGGTTGTCTTTTCATTTTCAAATGACCTGAGACCCAAATCCAACATCCAAATAGACTTTTCTGACTATTTCAACCCTTCCGAACGCAACGACTCAGTCGAAATGACTATAAGGTCGATAGAAAATAAATTTTCTTTTTAATTTAATAAATTAGTCCCGACACGTCCCATACCGCGTCTGACTAAAAATCCAAATTACCGAAATTATATCACACCGTCATAATAATGACATCATATTCATATATTACCTAAATATCTTTAAGTAATATTCAGAATCATCCATTTTAATATCCACAATTCGGATAAAACCCAAATGAATTAATTTATAATAAAATCCAATTAATCCATTAATTTAAAATATAACCCATTTTAAAAGTCATTAAAATCACGGAGTGTTACACCTCGACACACTCCAATTATCATTTCTAATTAAAAAGAAATTTTACAAAAGACAAGAAAGTACCTCTAAAAAAATCTCTATCATGTAATTACCTATTAGCGTTTCAACTTCTCCCCGTAATCAATCAGAATCCATCGCGAGCTCCGCGCCATGAATGAAGAAGTCCATTCTCTTCATTGAAGTCATGCCACACTTCAATATCCCCAATAAATAAAAATGCCTCCAATTTTAGATCATAGAGTAGAAGATTAATTTAATTCAATAGATGTAAAATGAATTTGCAAAGACTAATATGAAGATTTAATTAATTCCACTCTCAATTCTCTCAAAAACACTTTGGATCAAGCATAGATCAAAGTTTCAAAAAAGTTTTTGAAGAACAAGCGAAGTTTATTTGAATAAATAAGAGATCTCTCAAATTTTAAAAATTACTCAGAGTGATATTTCAATTGCGTAAATTTAAGATCATGAGAAACTGGAGGGAAAATGGCATATTTATAGAGATTTTTCGAAATCTGACGCTACCATGCACACGGTGCACTTTGTTCGTGTGAAAGATTCCATCTAGTATGGAATCATGGAAAAGGCTGTGCACATGGAAACAATTTGGTGCCATGTGAACGCCACTGTGTGCACGGGCTTAAAATAGAGCCCTGCGAATGGTTAAAGCAATAAATCTTTGCAAAAATCCTTAACATGTTCAAACACTTATGCCAGCTCCCCAAAACATTTTGAAATGTCCTCTGGGATTATTTTAAAACATTTCAAACACTTATTCAATTATTTTACAAAAATCCTCACACATTTTAAAAAACGTAATGCATGTTTGTGTGTTTATCCATGTACCATTTATTACATTGATTAAAATGACAAAGTCTTCATTCAAACACGAATGTATGGAAACAAAATTCTTCAATGAGATGTTTGTAAAATTTTCAATCTTCAAAGGTTCATTCTAACTCAAATGATCGCGCCTCACTCATCGAATTAAGTCTATGTGACTGGAAAGACTCAAAGACGCAAATGTTTTGTCATAGGAACTAGATAACTAATATTAATACAAAATTACATTTTAAATCTCTCCCTTTGGCTATTTCATGGCAAAATTCCCATAATCTAAAATAACCTTGATTACCCCTACAAGACTCACACCTTACTATCCATATAGTGAGAGTACTAGGAAGGTAATGTAAAGCAAAATTGATAATACCAACGATGAAGTAAAAGTTAAGTCTAAACAATGGGATGGAGTCAAAATCATCAAAACTATGCCTGAAATTATAGAATACAATAAATGCATCACGCAGACAATAACATGAACAAAGTTTAACTCCCCTTGCTAGGGAATTTTCCAATAAGTACCAATGATATAGATGAGATAAAATATATGAATAACATGTGAAAATGTGAAATATGGAAACATTATCTAATATTAAGATAACAAGTTACCAAAGTGAATAACACAATGTAATAAGGTGACCCCCCATACATAGCATATCCTAAAGTAATGACAACAACTCCCCCTATCCTAGATATTACTCCCAGTTTTTGCAAAGTGAGAAACAAAATCTTTGTCCCTTTTAATAAGTGAAAGGAACAATTAAAAACTCACTCCCCCTTTTGACACAAAGGACAAATAAAGAAAATAAAATCTTCTCCCTTTTATCTCAAGGACTAAAGTTTTCTTCCCTTTTTTAACAAGGAAAAGTCAAAGAGATGACATATCCTACACAATGGGTAAAGCTATTAAACTAGTAAAGTCACAATAGGAAAAGAAACTAGTAAATCAAAAGCTAGAAAAGCATGTGAACAAGCATCCCTATATCACGAGAATTAATGAATAAGTACATGTGTATCATAATATGTATCGAAAAACAACAAGTAGTAGATGAAAGATATCAATCAATAAGCATAGAAGCATGATATGTGATATGCAATTAATCTAACTAGATTAAGATCATATAAATAATCATGGATATAACAACATATGCACAAGAATATTATACCAAGTGAGAATAGACCAATCGAGAAGAGAAATATGGATAAGACTAAAAAAATCCATAAAACTAATAAAAGATCTATACAATCACCCAAATCATCAAGTACCAAAGAATAAGGTAAGAATATATAATAATCATAGAGATAATGAAGAAAATCTCTACAACTCATCAATCTCTTTTGTCAAATATGACAAAGTGATGTCAAGACTGAAATCACACAAGTAAGACAGGTTAGCAATAAGAAGATAGTATCATGATCATAAAATCAACAATAGAATGACATTCCAATTAAAGAAATAACCCCCCCCCCCTAAAGTTATTCAAGCAAGAATCAAATCATGAATAGCATGACAAAGCTTGACATATATAGCATGTGAAAAACATGTGAAACATAATAGGTGTGTAAGCATCACAACATGTAGCTAAGAGATCACATGACAAGATCATGCAAGAATATGGATATGGCACGAAACATGTGAATAAACTTGTGAAATAATGACAATAAGAATATAAGTACAATATCAAGAACATGTAATATCACAAAGAAGAATCACAAAACACATAAGCTCACAAGATAGTCAACAAGTTATAGTACCAATAATTAGACAAGATAAACACACTAAAAAACCACAAGAGACAAGCAACGATACAAGAAACAATGCTAATCAAAGAATGAACTAGCAAGATACTAATATGATAAGCAACATCATAAGTCACTCGAACTACCTAGGGCAAGCAAACATGGAAAACGATAGCCGACACTAATCCTGGAGAACATATAAAGCTCTAGAACTAATTATAAACAACCACTTAAGTTAAAAAAGATCTAAGAATAGAAGGCTATAAGGGTATAAACTTTAAGGCAAAAGGTATAACAATATACACTGAGAAAAGTGCAAAAAATTGTACAAACAACACAGAAGTTGCTAAGAACTAAAGAAAATTTCCAAGAACAGAGAAACGTGTGTGCAGTAGAGAAACATAACCGTAAAGACAATTGCCATGCGGACGAACTCATATTCAAGACATTCGAACCAAATAGGAATTTTCCGAAAATAACTTAAAAACTCCAAAAATTTCTAACATAACCTCATGAATCCCAGTACCCTGAATCGCAGTAAGATGAATGAATGAAAATGCATGAAAAATCATTCTATTTGACTATAATAACATAAATTTGGGATAAAATGCACAAAAGGGAAAAATCAATAACTCACAAACACAAATATACAAATGCAAACACTAAGCATGCAAAGTGTAATTGTGATGCAACTCATGATCAATTGATTTGACTTAAATATTTCATTTAAATCTTCATTCAAAATCATGAATTAAAAAAATATTTAACTCAATTTCAATCAATTTAACATTAAAGGCAAAAAGTTCTTATCAAATCAATATTTCAAAACTTTGTAATAAAAATCAAGGTATGATTCATGTGTTGAATAATAATAAATAATCAACATGAGTACACATAATCAAATTATGCAAACATTATAAATGATGCTTAAGAGACAATCATTACATAAATATCCTTTTGATCTCAAAATGATAGTTTCAAGCCATTAACTTCCTCAAGCAAATGTTGATTTAAAATCTTTTAAATGCCAATTAAATAGCTTTCATTTTTTGAAAAACTATGCCCTATCTTGTTTTTCATGCCACTTCAAGTACTTGATTTATGGTTCTTTTCGAGTATATTTTGGATTTTTTCATTGATTGACTTTTCACACACATAGTTGATACCTACCCAAAAAATATTTAAATTTTGAAAATGGGTGTAATCACTATAGCAGTAGTACTTATGAATGATTTTGTAAATAGTATCTTTTCAATTCTATCATAGTAAGAAACTAAACAAATCTCATATATGGACCAAATGAAACACCAATAAGATCTAGGAATTTGATCATGACCAAGTTAATCACTAAAATAAATTTCCACATAATTAACATCATATGAAACAAGTGATATGTATGTTTTGAAGTAGTGTAAAATCGATGCCATAGATTTCAACAAATTTGTCAAACATAATTTATTAAATGAACTACAAACTAACAATTAAATCGACCGAACATTTTCAATCGAATGGTTTAGAATTCACTTTTAATAATCATTCGAGTTAAATCGATCGTCAAATCAATATGAATTAAAGGCTTAAACACATTTCAAAAAAATAACAAATACAAAATCTTTTTAAATTTTTGAATAAGAATGTTGCATGAATATTTACAAAATCATATTTCATAGATAATATAGCATAGAAAGAAAATGCATGAAAATGCACATATGCAAGAAAATCTCACCAAACCATGACAAACGATACTAATTGAGAACAACTGAAACTCTTTCCCCCACACTGACTTGTTTTCCTCATAAATTAAGAATTAACTAGGAATGAAAATCTATAAGAACTTAGTCATCCTAGAAAATTATCTACCTAGATAGTGATGGGGGATACATCCCCCAAGTTAATGTGACACACAAACTTAACCTCTTTCATCTACACTTCCCTTTGAGGTGTGTCAATCTCAACCTTCTTTTGAGGACCAGATAAATCAACCTTCATTCTAGGTGCATATCTAGGCAAACCTCTACCTACTCTAGGAATCGATTTCTCATCACTCCTAGTATTCTTATGCTTAGTCCTTAGAATTTGAGTATGACGTCAAGTTTTATAAACATTGACTCTAGACTTACCATTACCTTACACTAGAAAGGTCATTTTTCTCACTAACTCATCAACTTGGCCTTTTAGCGCGTTAATAGGATTCCTATGGAACCTGTCTCCTATTTCCAACGAACCTTTGATTTATATTCTTCACGCACCAACAAGCTTGATTCGAATGACCATGTACTTGACAACAAGTAAAATTAAGCCATAATTTTTAATCTTCTCAGATTCCTTCTCAAGTCTTTCCTCTCAAATTGTGCTTTTTGGCCAATTTTTTCAAGTCTTTTCCTTTTAAACTAAAAACACACGACATGGTTTGACTTACAACAAAATTACAACCAAATCCATTTTTAGCAATCTCCAATATTGGCTCAGACTCCTTATTTTTAAATGTAGGATTTTGTTCCTTATCCTTCCTTTGAGCATTTGAACTTTTAACATTCAATTTTGATTTTTCATTCTTTTCTCAACATTTGAATCATTAAAGCCAATCCCATCATTATTAGACTTCAATTGAGCATTACTTAATAAAATGATATCAAGAACATTTATTCTATCATGTATTTTAATTTTGAACTCTTTAGCATGATCAAGATTAAAGTTTTAACTTTTTTAAAATTAAATTCTCAAGGTCAATATATTCTTTTTATTTTAAAATGATTGAATTTTCTGATTTCAAAGAATCATATTGCTTAGTTAAAACATCAATAAATTTTTCAATCTCAAAACACTTCGATTGGAAAGTTTTAAGATTTTCTTCTTTCTCATCATGTTCGTTTTTTTTTTTGACAAAATCTCGATGCTAAGATTTTTCAAGTTTTAGAGAGTCTTGATTGAATTCATCCAAAATCTCTTAAATGTCATTAACATCCTCATCTATATAACCTTATGATTCTTGAAAAGTGTGTGAATTCTTTCTACTAGATGAAGACGAGTCACTTAAATACCACTTGAGCTCTCTCACTATTTTTCTTCACCACACTTTCTAATGACATTCTCTCTTCACTGTTCATATCAATTTCTTTTATGCTAACCATAAAGGCTATTCCTCTTTCACACTCATCACTAAATGAACTATCTTCACTTCCTCTCTTCGAGTCGCTCAAGCTTTCCTTTTACACTTTCTTTTTCTTCTCACCGTTCCTATTTTTCACATGCTTTTTCGAGTGTGTGGGACACACATTTATGTGATGACCAAATCCACTACAACCAAAATATTTGTCTTCTTCCTTAGATTTATTTATCTTAAAATTACCTTTCTCAACAAAAGATTTATGTTTATAAGACTTTTATGGACTCCTTTCCACTTTTGAAAAACTTTTTTTTAATCTTGTAAAACTTTATAAATCGTTTAACAAAAAGTGCCATGTCTACTTCAACATTCTCTTTCAGTTTTTCATAATCTTTTTTGGATACATTTTCATTTGACTCAATAACAAATTCCAAGTCTTTTTTTGGTTTTGGAACTACCACACTTTCTTCTTGATAAAAATTTTTGGGTGATCCAAAAATTTCTTCTAAACTACAGTTGTCGGTGTCCTTGACTTCATTTAAAATCGCAACCTAGGTAGCAAACCCAGAAGCCAGTGTTCTAAGAAGATTTTTTTACAACCTTGTTATTGTGGATCTTTTCACCCAAGTTAAAAGACTCATTCACAACCTCCATTAACCTAGTATAGTATTCATTTAATGAATAACTCTCCTCCATCTTTATGGTTTTGATTTTGGTTATGATTTGTGGCAACTTAGCAGGTTTCTGGCTTGGTATTCCCTCATGAGTAACTCTCAAGATATACCATGCTTCTTTGGCTTGCTAACAATTGATAATGAGATTGTGCTCTTGTGTACTCACCGAAGCATATAGATCATTCAAAGAAACTGAGTTAAAGTTGTAATCAACAAATTCGGTTTCGTCCATGACACTATATGTTTCTTTACCCTCACGCCTTCTTATTCTATGGTAGGATAAATCCAACCTTTTTCTATGGTCATACATACGCGTTCATGTTTTGATCTAAGATTTTTTCCCATTTTTACTTTCCAATGCCCATAATTTGATCCATCAAAGTAAGGTGGATGATTGGTGGAAGTGGAATCACAAAATTGATTATAAGAGAAAAATTAGCAAATTCACAAATCAGGCAAGGACATGACTAAAATGCAAATATGACACAAACACGTAAGATCAATTCTATCACGTTAATTCTACACAAATGAGCACTTGTCTCTAATACCAATCGATAAAAATAAGTGCTATAATCAAGTAATCACATGCACCAAACACATTAGGGGGTTAATAGGTTTGAATGCATCATATGATAATTTTTTTGATTTCAATAAAATTGCTTGAAATTATGAAACTCTTAATACACATTTTATCAAATTGTTTTCCAATAGTCTTGATTAAATCACACAATGAAGAAATAAAGTGAATTTAGAGGTGAAACCTAGATGTAACACACTTTATCCAATTTTAAGAAAATTCAATAGGATAAAATTATATCTATGTGATGCGTGTGTTCAATTATGGGTCTGTCAATACAAAACAAGCATAAGACAAGGTTTATGAGGACAAACCCCCACCTAGGAGTAAAAAATATTTACGCACTCCAATTCTCATTTCTATTTGAAAATAAATTTTACAAAAGACAATAAGGTACCTCTCACATAATATCTATCATGTACTTACCATTCTTTTCATTGAAGTTATGTCATACTTTAATTTCCCCGATAAATTGAAATTCCTTTAATTTTAGATCATGGAGTCGACGATCAAAGAAATTTTGTAGATGTAGATGAACTGATAAAGGCTAATGTGAAGATCTCATTAAATCCACTCTCAATTCTCTCAATCAAACTTTGGATCAAGCATAGATCAAAGCTTCAGAAATGTTATTTAAGAACAAGTGAGATTTTTCTTGAAGAGAGATAAAAGAACTCTTAACTTTCAAAAATTGCTCGAAGGTATATTTAAATTGTGAAAATTTTAGATCACCAGAAATAGGTGAGAAAATTACGCATTTATAGTGATTTTTCAAAATCTGAAATCGTCGTACGCACGGTGCACTTTTTTTTCGTGTGCATGATTCCATCCAATAAAGAATCATGGCAAAAATTGTGTGCACTGGCATAATTTGGTGCCGTGTGAATGCCGCCATGTGCACGGGCTCAAAATATATCCATGCAAATGGTTAAAGTAATAAATCTTTCAAAAAATCTTAACCGATTCAAACACTCAAGCCAATTCCAAAAAACAGTTTTAAATGTCCTCTGAGACTAGTTTAAAACATTTTTAAACACTTATTCAATCATTTTTCAAAATCCTCACAGATTTTGGAAAACATAGTGCGTGTGTGTGCTTAGCCATGTAGAGTTCACAACCTACATTAAAAGGATATAGTCTTTATTGCAACATAAATGTATGGCAACGAAAGTTTTCAGAGTGGCTTGAAAATTCTTCAATATTCAAGGGTTCATTTGAACTCAAATGATCACACTTCACTCATCGAATCAAGTTTTTGTGACTTGAAAGACTCAACGACTCAATTTTTTTAATCATGTGAGTATATCCAACTAATATTAATACAAATTTACATTTTTAATCTCCTCCTTTAGCTAATCAGTGGCAAAAACTCCCAAAATCCAAATAAGGTTGATTACCCCTATAAGACTCACACCTCACTAGCCATATAGTGAGAGTAGAAGTAAGATAATGCCCCCCCCCCCCCCCCCCCCCAATCCCTAAAAAAAAATACATAAGAACAACATGAAGAAAAAGTCGAGTCTAAACAATGGGCTAGAGTCAAAATCATCAACACAATGCTTTACATCACATGAAACAAGATAACGCATCACGCAGGCAATAACATGCATAAAGAGTAATTCCCCATGATTGGAAATCCTTTGATGTGTATCAATGATATATATGAGATAAACCATCTTAACTGCATGTGATCATGTTAAATATAACAACATCATCTAATATTGAGACATCAAGATACCAAAGTGAATAACATAATGTAATAAGGTGCTTCTCCACTGCACCAAAATAATCTTTTAATAACAGACTAAATTTTGAATTACTAAAAGTATTCTACCATTAGTGTTTCTCACAGGAATTTATCGTTAGTAATCTAACTTATGTGTTACTAATTTTAGTTCATAATTTTTAAAATCTCTATACTACTATAAAATGCAATACAAGCATTTATGAGTCCTCAACAAAGAGGCTATCCACGTGGTCATCCTTACCTCTCCTTAGACCATGTCCAATGGTTGAGTTTCTAAACCTATTTCTTGATAACAGTTAACAGACTTTTCTATCCATCTGGCAGCCTACCACAAATTGTGGACGGGAGGTTTTGTTACCCTTCTCCAGCGGTCAATTTCTAGACATGTGATGTGGCATGATTTTTAAAAAGTAGTTGTTAACTCCAAATGCAACGGATATATTTTCAATTTGACAGTATTCTTATTTTTACACTCAAATAGCTGTTAACTCAAATGCAATAGATATCTTCCATTTATTTCATTTTGACAGTACATTTATTTTTATGAAAAAGGTACTGTGGGTACCCAGAATTAATACCATGGGCTTAGACGAGTAGCCCAATTCTAGCGGCCCAAAGTCTAGGCTCCCCACTTCTTATTTTGATGCAGTCTCTTCCCACGTTCCCTTGAAGGGAAGTTATGGGAAGGATGGAAAACGTGGAGGAACCCATCACCTCCACTTACCTACATGTACATATATATATTAAACCCAAGGTCCGGGGAAAAGGGACAAGTTGTATTCTCTGTAATTACTCTCCGGAGGATGTAGAAATAATATCGACTGCACCACCGTGGACGTAGGCACATCTTTGCTGAACCACGTACATCCTTTGTTGTGTGATTGTCATTTTATATTCCTTGTTCTTACTTGGTGAATGCTTTTTTCTTATTTATTTGTGTTGCACAATAATTGTCACCACAATTGGCGCCGTCTGTGGGAAGCGTTCATCTTTCCCTGAGAAGAGCCCACACCAAGAAAGGAGTTTAAGATGTCTGGTCACAGCAGCAATGCCCCTCAGGCAGGGGATATTCAAGAACCACCTGCTCCTCGCAGGATTAGGTCTGAAGTTCGACGTTCAGATCAGAGGGCTCGCTTGGAAAGGCCAGCCTCAGAAGAAAGCCAGGGACCAGTAAGGTCCACACAGATATCCAGATTGATTGATGCGTACGAGGCAAGGCTCCACGGGCAGAGGGAGTCTTCTCGCAGGTACGAAGCTGAGAACTCTCTTAAAAAGGAGACTGGAAAGACTGTAGAGGGAGCTTCATCCTGATAACAGGAGACATCCATAACGCACTCATAGCCCTCAGGCGAGCAAATCTCGCAGCTGAGGAAGGAGCCCAAGGCGAGGATTTCGAAAGGTCGAGGGAGACGAATCAGACGATGACCTCCGTGAACAGCTGTGAACAACTCGACGTTACCAGAGCCCTGCTCGCAGCAACAAGAACATACGAGATCTGGTCCGCAGGGAAATGGACTAACATCCTGCCCACCACGGTGCTAGATCAACCAGAGAACTCACAAGGCGAGCTCTCAAAACCCAGATGAAGTCACCTTTCACGAGGAAAATCGAAGAGGAAGAAGCCCCCAAAAATTTTCTATTCCAAGGTTCATGATTTATGGTGGTAAGACTGATCCCATCGATCACGTCAGGCAATACCGACAGGCCATGGCCCTCTGGAATCACCAGGATGCACTGATGTACCGTATTTTCCCCTCAAGCTTGCATGATGTGGCGCAGAAATGGTTCGAAAGACTCCCCCACTGATCCATCCGAAGTTTCAAATCCCTGGTCGAACTCTTTACGGCCCGCTTCATTACTAGTAGCTCCCATCCCAAAAGGATGGACGCCTTGTTGACAATGAAGAAGACGCCTCAGGAGACCCTCCGAGACTACATAAAAAGGTACTGGGAGTTATTCAATAAGGTCGAGGACTACTCGGAGCAAGTGGCGGTGGACTCCTTTAAAATTGGGCTGCCCAGTTCTTCCCTTCTCTACCAGTCTTTGACGAAGAAGGAAGCCATAACCATCGATGACCTAATGGCTCGCATCGAGAAGTATGCCAAGGTGGAAGACGTCACCCGCCCCAGTACAGGGGAAAACGGTCGAGCTAAACTCACTACTAAGGGAAGTGACAAAATCGAGAACCAGAAAAAAGGAGGAAAGAACGGGGGCAAAAATGGCTCTAAGAACGGAGGGAACCATGACGCGTCGAAAGCATTCCAGGCGGTCAACACCATCTTCAAAGAACCAATTTACAAAATTCTCGCGAAGATCAAAGATGAGCCATTCATCAAGTGGCCCAAGAAAATGGGAGGAGATCCCTCGAAGAGGAACAATGCGTTAAGATATGCTTTCCACAAAGAGGGAGGACATAAGAGCGAGCACTGTAAAGCTCTAAAGTCTCACCTCGAGGAGTTGGCCCAGTTTGGGCATTTGAACGAGTTTGTGGAAAAGAGGGCAGAAAGAGTGGCTGCCAACAGAGAGGCGATACCTGACAACGTGCTGGAAGATGATGCCGGATATGAATTCGCAGTAATCCACGGAGCATCTGACGTCAAGCAGATACAAGGAAACTCAGCTCGAATGGAAATGAAAAAACTTACAGCAGTACTGCTGGCTTTCCAAATCGACCCAGCAAAATCACAGTCAGGAAAGCGTCGATGAGCAGAGGACGTCAACTATGACAAGCATATTATTTTCACGGATGAAGATCTGGTGGGGGTAAGGACCCCACATCATGATGCCCTGGTCATTACACTCAGGATAACCAACTTTGACATCGACAAGCTGCTCGTCGATCAAGGAAGCTCATCTGAAGTAATGTACCTCGACCTATTCAGGAAATTAAAGTTAAGCGTCGCCGACCTAAAGGAAGCTACTGTTCCTTTAGTTGGCTTCGCTGAGAAAATAACTATGCCCCTGGGTAAGGTTGTATTACCGGTGCGCGCTGGAAACGTTTCCAAGATGATCGAGTTTTTGGTAGTCGACATCGATTCGCCATACCAGGCCATCCTCGGCAGGGGATGGCTTCATGCGATGAAGGCAGTCCCCTCGACCTACCATCAGAAGCTCAAGTATGTAACCGAGATAGGAGTAATGGAGATCCACGACGACCAAGCGATGGCGAGGAGGTGCTTCATAGCAGCCATCCGACCAAAGCCAGAGAAGAAGGTCGGACAACCCAGCGAGAAAGTTGAAGAAGGTGTGATACCTTCCAAATAGCAATTAAAGTACGGAAGACCCGGAGTAGAGGAGACCAGGCTCCCCCCTCCGAGCGTGTCGTCGAGGACCTGGTAGAAATTACAGCTGAAGATGGCAACAGTAATAGAGTCTTCTTGATTGGAGCATCTCTCACCGACCAAGAACGGAAGGAGTTGACAACCTTGCTGAGGCACAACGTAGATATTTTCGTATGGGAACCATACGAATTTCCTGGAATTGACCCTGGTGTGGTCTGTCATCAGCTGCACGTCGACCCCACATTCAAGCCAATCACCCAAAAGGCACGGCGAACTGCGCCCGAGAAGGCTAAAGCGGTCGAAAAGGAAGTAGAAAAATTACTGGATGCAGGATCCATACGGGAAGTACAATTCCCCAAGTGGTTGTCCAACCCAGTAGTAGTTCCGAAGAATAATGGGAAGTGGAGAGTTTGCATCGACTTCCCTGACCTCAACAGAGCATGCCCTAAGGATAGTTTCCCCCTCCCAAAAATAGACCAACTAGTAGACGCCACTGCAGCTCACGAGCGAATGAGTTTCCTGGACGCGTACTCAGGGTATCACCAGATCCCCTTGTATGCCCCAGACCAAGACAAAACGGCGTTCATCACAACAGCTGGGTTATATTGCTACAAGGTCATGCCCTTTGGGATCAAGAATGCAGGAGCAACCTATCAGTGGCTGGTCACTAAAATGTTCAAGGATCAAATGGTATACACCATGGAGGTCTACATCAATGACATGCTCGTTAAAAGCAGGAAGAAAGAAAATCACCTCTCGAACCTGTCAAACACCTTCGAAATCCTCAGGAAGTACCGGATGAAACTTAATACGAGCAAGTGTTCCTTCGGTGTCTAGTCAGGAAAATTTCTTGGATACTTGGTCAATAACAGAGGCATAGAAGCTAATCCAGATCATATCGATGCAATCAACAGGGTGCAACCCCCTCGCACAATCCGGGACGTGCAGAAGCTCACTGGAATGCTCGCTGCCTTAAATCGCTTCATCTCCAAATCCTCCGAGAAGTGCAAGCCTTTTTTCCAGCTTCTAAAGGGAAGTAAAATGATAGAGTGGAGCCCATATTGCTCGCGAGCATTGGACGAGCTCAAGTCCTACTTAAGCACTCCACCGCTGCTTGTCATACCACAGCAAACGGATTCTTTGTACCTGTACCTCTTCGTATCCAATCACACTGCCAGCTCTGCGCTAATATGCGAGGTTGCAGGAATCCAACACTCCGTTTATTACGTAAGCATGACCTTATTAGACGTCGAGCAAAGGTACCTGCCATTGGAGAAGCTCTCCTTTGCACTAGTAATAGCCTCGAGGAAACTGAAGCATTATTTCGAAGCTCATACTATCATCGTCCTTACATCGCATCCCCTTAAGGCGATCCTAAGGAAAGAGGATTTATCGGGAAGACTGTCTAAGTGGTCAGTCGAGCTCGGCCGGTTTGACATCTAATTTCAACCAAGGACAACTATCAAGGGTTAGATCCTTGCTGATTTCATAGCCGAATTCACAGGCGAAGAACTCTCCGACCAACCTCAACCAACAAGGCAAGAGAAGAACCAGGCAACAGAGGAAACCTGGAAACTCTTCGTTGATGGAGCCTCTAACTCAAAGTAGGCAGGGGTAGGCGTTATTCTCATCACTCCAGAAAACACAATCCTTGAGCAAGGAATCAGGCTTGGATTTTCAGCCTCCAACAACGAAGCAGAGTACGAAGCCCTAATAGCCGGTCTCCAAAAGGCGCAAACTCTAGGAGCAAAACATTTACAGGTGTTCGGCGATTCTCAACTAGTCTCCAATCAGATAAGTGGAGATTACAATGCAAAGGATGAAAGAATGGCAACCTACCTCGCCTTAGTGAAAAAATTAATGACAATGAAGAGATCAACATCCAACAGTTTCCCAGGGGGCAAAACAGTCATGTTGATGCCTTAGCAGCCTTGAGTTCGGCAGTTGACTCTGACCTAAAAAGGATCATCCCCATCGATTTCCTCATTTGTCCGAGCATTAACCACAACAGCAAGCTACCAAACGTGGAACAGATACTCCAGGTGGGGTCAGCGCCCAGCTGGATGGACCCCTTAAGGGACTATTTAAAGGATGGCACGCTCCCAGATGACAAAAAAACTACCCACCAGATAAGAGTCAAAGCTGCTCGCTTTCACTTATCCATAGGAGGCGACTTGTATAAGAAATCCTTCTCTGGGCCCTACCTTAGATGTGTCCACCCAGGTGATGTCGAGCAAGTGCTATACGAGCTTCACGAAGGAATATGTGGAAGTCATGTCGAAGGAAGGTCTCTAGCCTTTCGAGCAATGAAGGAAGTCTATTGGTGGCCATATATGAAAAAGGACTCAGTAGTATATGTCCACAAATGCCTAAAATGCCAACTCCACGCTCCTATGGCCCACCAACCCACCAGCGACCTAAAGTCCCTGTCCAGCCCATGGCCCTTCGCCCAATGGGGAATGGACATCGTGGGACCACTGCCTACCGCTTCCGACAATCGCAAATATTTGTTGGTTGCGACTGACTACTTCACCAAATGGATCGAGGCAGAACCCCTGGCGAACATCCGAGATACCGATATGATAAGGTTCATATGGAGGAATATAATCACTTGATTTGGAATTCCCAGAACCATCATCACCGACAATGGAATATAGTTCGAAAGTGGCCCCTTTCAGGACTTCTGTAACGAACACGGGATCAGACACCACTTCAGTTCGGTGGCCTACCCTCAGAGCAATGGCCAAGCTGAAGCTTCCAACAAAACTGTGATCGATGGATTGAAGAAGCGATTAGAGCGAGCCAAAGGCGCATGGGTAACAGAGCTACCCCATATCATATGGGCGTACCAAACCACTCCCCGACGAGCAACAGGAGAAACCCATTTTCACTGACATATGGCATGGAAGCAGTCATCCCACTAGAAGCGGGTTTGCCAACAATGAGATCCAACCTTATTGACCAACGCCAGAATGATGAGGCATTGCTCTCCGAACTCGACCTAGCCGACGAGCGCAGAGAACTTGCCCTAGTGAAGCTAGCGAGCTATTAGCAACAGCTCGCGAAGCACTACAACAAAAGGGTTAACCCAAGAACATTCCAAGTTGGGGACTATGTTCTAAGGAAAGTCCTGGGCAGCACAGTGAAGTCGTCAGACGACAAGCTAGGCCCAAACTGGGAAGGACCCTTTAAGATAACTAAAGACGATCTGCAAGGTGCCTATCACTTGGAAACGATGGAGGAAAGAGAAATACCACGAGCATGGAACGCAGCTAATCTCAAGAAATTCTATTTTTAGATCTTTTTCTTGTATTCTTTTGTTATGAAAATAGAAGTTCATTTCCCTTATTACTAATGAAAGCTACTTAATTGGTTACACTCTGATTGGTAACAGCTGCATTTATCGCACATCTTTTCCAAATAACAGGCACATTGATCACTATAGCAGGGAAATACCCCTCCTCAGGTCATCGTCATAAAACACGAGAGACCTCTTAGCATTGCCCCTGACAATATATGAAGCCCTACAGGGGATCCTTAGGCAATACGACCAAATTCTATACTGGTCGTCAAACCTACTTCGATTGAGTAAAATCCTGATCGGATGAAGACGTCCAACACCAGGTGTGTCCTCGCCAATTGCCCCACTTAGGCCTAAGGGAGTGTGACGACACAACCTAAAAGGTAAAGTGGAGCATAATGGTATCTTGGTATTATACTGGACTGGGGGGATACATGCATGACAAAACAAAAAAGATTATAGAGCAGCAAGAATATGAAAAGTAGGATGCACATGTTTAGTCGGCAAAATTGCCCAAAACAAAAACTTTTCATTAATCCATCATACTTGCAACAATGGTAATACATGTTTAGTCGGCGAGCTCGCCCAAAGCATTTACATTATCGAAAATACAAAAAAAATAACAACTGGAAAAATCTCAATGGGGTGGAAGCCTCCGAGCAAGATAATCAGCCACTCGAGCTCTTTGTCCGTCATCAGGAGCAGGAGCTAACTCCTCCACAACCTCATTCGCATCCGACTCCAGTAATTGCCGAGGAATAGCATCGATGGGGATCCATCGATCATCCCTCCGGAATGGGTTAGGCATCAGGGTGGAGGAAGACATCTCATGAGGATACCATAGCACCGAGTTCCTCGGGACTTGTAGCTCCTTCAAGTCACTTAGCCACCCCCTGATTAAAGAAAGCTCCTCAAACTTAGACAGCCTTGTTGGAGCATCCGACCAGCCTTGATCATAACCGTCAGTCCACGCTTGCCGAGGGCCTTTCTTGAACAAGTGTCGCAATCGAGTAACGTCCTTTCAAGACCAGCAGCGATTACATATGCTCGCTGAATATCACCGCGGAGTTCTTCCATTTCCCTATCGCAAAGTTCTTCTGCTTCCCTGTTTCTACTCCTGGTGCTCCTACCAGCTCTCGAAAGGGGAGGGCGAGTGGGACTTCGCGACATAAGAGGAGTAACATTATGACCAGCTCTAGTTCGCGATGATGAGTAGCCTTGCAATACTGCTCGAACAGTGCTCGGCGTATGCTCCCTGAGTCGTAAGACTTCTCTCCTCAGGTCTTCATTCTCCTGCTGAAGAACCTCCCCTACTTGGTTGATCTCGGAGGCCTCTAATAGTTTTGTCCTCAGCATATTGACCTCCTCTTGCACTGAAGCACCAATGTCCTCCATCTCCTGGAGCCTGTCCTTCAGCTTGGCCACGAGCTCAGATTGCTCCTTATACTTCTGATTTCTAGACCTAAGGGACTTGCAAATCTTAACGAAGGCCTGGCGAACTTTGGGACTCGCATTGGGACCAAGAGTCCTACCCAACTGGGAAGTAGCAGGAATGTAATCATCCACATCAACTAACTACAAGCGAGAGAAAGAAAAAGGAGAGAAAGGGACAAATCAGTACAAGCAGAAATGAAGCCTTTTTCATTAATGAAAATTGAAATTACATCGAACTGAAAAAAGAAAGTTTACAGACTGGAAAAAATAAAAATACAAAGCAATCCTATCAGATAACTAATTGGCAACCTCAGGTGGCCCAGAGGTTGATGGCCCTGTCCCCTTATCAGCATTAACAGGAGCACTGCCCTCTGCAGGGGTGGTCTCTGTCACCTCAACAGAAAAAATGTCAGTAGGGGACGCCTGAGGAACAGGATCAGAGCCTTTAATGGCTGGGGCAGGGTCCTCATCTACGACTGGCCTCGGCCCTGGGTCGTGCTCGTCAAAAAGAGGAGATGCAACATCCACTCTAGCAGCAATGAGAGCCTTGCTCCATCCTTTCTTGAAATTCAGACGACTAATATAGCCTATATGAACTTCATCATCCTCATATGCTGCAGCCCAGCCAGAATTATAAGAGTCTTCCTTGGCGGTAACAGCCTCGGACTCCTTCTTCTTCAGCTCTTCAGAGAGAACCCTGTTCTCCTCAACGACTGTAGATTTGCTCGAGCAAACCAAGTCATATGCCTGCCTCAGCTCCTTCAGATCTTGGACTGCAGCATCCTTCTCCTTGTTGGCAGTGGCAAGAGCCAAGTCGGATGAAATCCGAGCAGCTTCAACGGCTTTGAGGTTGGCCTCTAGCTCTTTACCCTTCAGCTTCAGGGCAGAGTTCTCTTGCTCCAGCTCACTATTCTTCTTCACCAGCTCATCGCGTGAACGATACAGCACGGCGAAGTCAATAACAAACTGCAGAAAAGAGAAGGCATTAGAAGTGGAAAATGAGGGAAGTCAGAAAAATATAAGAGAAAAAGGGAAAAACCTTACCAGAGCAAGCCTCTGACTAGCCTGAAGGGCCAAGTGCTCTGACCCTACTGCCCTATGGCGATCAGCCGAGAAGACAGCTCTCTCGAGTAGAGCCGGGGCCAGCAGGGGAGAAATTGCCACGGAGGCCCCCTCGGGCAGAGCAGACACCGGGACTAAGGCCTGCCCGGCCTGCGTCCTCGCTTCAGCCCTCATTTTCTCCTCCTCTTTCTCGCTCTCTTTACTCCTCCTCTCCTCTACCTTTCGTTTCTCCTCCATTTTCTTTCTCTCTTCTTCCTTTTTCCTCTCTCTCTCTCTCTCACCTGCTCCTCTTCCTTCCTCTTCCTCTCCTGCTCCTGAGCAGAAGATCGGGAACCAGTAGCCATAGCCCCCGAGGTAGATTTTTGTTTCTTCGACCTCTGAGCGAGGAGCATATGGTCTTCATCGTCATCATCCCGGATCAGGTTCTTCCGGGGTGGAACCATATTTTAACTCGAACTGCTGGAAGTGCTCGACGACCCTCGAGCTTTAGAAACCTCCCTACGATCAGAGGAGCTGCTACTGCTAGAGCTCTCTCCCCGCAAATCACTTACAGCTCCTACAATGTCACTCTCAGAGCTGCGCTCTTCCTCGTCCAATTTGATAGGACTTGCAGCAGTCTCTTCAGGTGAACTAAACTCTGGGATACTATCCACATGCCTTGCTATGAAGCTGGAGCCAACCTTCTTGTACTCAAGCAGGAAGGCAGCAGACCTGGGATGCTCGTCGTCACCTAATGGCTCTCGGATGTTCCAAGCCTTTATCAATTCTGAAAGACGGACCTCGCTGAGTGCAGGTTCCAAGTTCTTCGACCTCGCTGTGAAAGAAAAATCAAAGAAGAGTTAGAAAGATCACAAATCAACAAAAGTCGAAACAACAGTACAATATCTACCTATGTATTCCCCCCCCCCCCCCATAAAAGGGAACAGAGAACCTCTCAGACCTCGACCCTTCAAGTTGGGGAGAAAACTGCCAATTTCTAACAAGGAAACCCTCTTGCTAGTAGTCCTTATGGGAATCAGTTAGATTTACTACCAATACCCTGTCAGGGCTCCTGACTTTGAGGTAAAGTACACCAGAACTAGTCCGAGATAAGGAGTAGCAAAAACAAATTTCGGCGAGTCCTAACCTAGTTCCATACAATTGATTTATCCTATGTACGCCATTTACTATTTTCCACACATTGGGCGAGCATTGTGCAGGAACAATATTAAAATAGCCAAAGAAATGCAAAAACAAGTCATTGGGAGGAAAAGTGAGTCCCCCCTGGGAAAGCAACAGAACATGGATCCAGTGGGCATCATCTATCTCCCTAATATTTCTAGGAGGGGAGGAACAACACTCAATATCTACCCACTCAGGAATATTGTAAAACTCCGTAAACTTGGAAACCGACCTATGCCCAATCTTCGCCATTGGAAAACCCTAGAAAACTACAAACTCAAAGAGAAAGCACAGAGAAAAAGTACAGGAAACTTACAAGATAGAAGATCAATTCGAACGATGAAGAAGCGAGAGCCCAAACGGCGAGAAAGCAACGAGAATAGAGGTTGAGAGAAGAAGATACGAAGTGATAGAACTCACAAGGAATGAGAAAGTGCTGGAAAAATTGAAACGACGATAGAAAAGTACCTAATCCAAGAAACCTTCAAGTTCTTCTAATCATTGTGCATAAGATACGAAGCGGGTGCCGCCAAAACCAGCTTCACAGTTTCTGAAGAATTGCAAAAAAGCCATTATGGCTAATCATTCAAATTTATTTAGCCCATGAACATGGCCCAACAAACTTAGGGGCAATTGTGGGTACCCAGAATTAATACCATGGGCCTAGACGAGTAGCCCAATTCTAGCGGCCCAAAGTCTAGGCCCCCCATTTCTTATTTTGATGCAGTCTCTTCCCACGCTCCCTTGAAGGGAAGTTATGGGAAGGATGGAAGACGTGGGCAAACCATCACCCCCACTCACCTAAATGTACATATATATATTAAACCCAAGGTCCGGGAAAAAGGGACAAGTTGTATTCTCTGTAATAACTCTCCGGAGGATATAGAAATAATATCGACTGCACCACCGTGGACGTAGGCACATCTTTGCTGAACCACGTACATCCTTTGTTGTGTGATTGTCATTTTATATTCCTTGTTCTTACTTGGTGAATGCTTTTTTCTTATTTATTTGTGTTGCACAATAATTTTCACCACAGGTACTCTTCTATTTTACTTTTTATTTTCTCTCTAATCTACACATCGATTTTAAACCCCAAAATACATTTACAATTTAATCTTAAAAAATATGGGTATTCAATTTTAAGCCCAACAATACATTAGAATTTAACAATTATATTTATTTTAAGGTTAATTACATTTAAATTTTTTTCTTGGTTGGTTTATCTTACTTATTATTTTAAGGAGCAAATACCAAAATGTCCCTAAAATATTTTTTAATACACATTTTGTCCAAGCCTTTTATTTTACCCCCAAAAGTCCCTCAAACATCCATTTAACTAATATTATCTTATTTGTAAAGGTCCGCGCCAGCGGCATGGTGAAGGACTTTTTGGAGCAAAATAAAAAGGATTGCACTAGACGTGTATTAAAAAAATGTTCGAGGGACTATGTGGTATATGCCCGTTATTTTAATTATCATTATTATGTGATATCAATAACATTATTTTTTCATTCTCAGGCTTACTGCAAGCAAATGTCGTATTCAAATTCTGATTCTGATACGGACTCCGAAATCTCAAGTCTTAACGATGGTTCATTCTCGATCACCAAACGCTTATTAGCCGAGCCCATCAACACAAAAGTCCTATTCGAATCTTCTGCTAATGTAACACATAAACTAATCGAAATAACCGCAACTTATGTTCCTCTTATAGCTTCGAATGTCTTGTCAAAGAAACGGTCACATTATGGCTCTACTGTTGGTCGGTGCTACATTTATCGTGATAGGGAGAAGAGACATGAACAAAATGTAAAAGACTACTTTATGGGCGAAGAGTCAAAGTATTCACGACAGACATTTCGTCGTCGCTTTCGTACGGATGTGGATCTTTTCAATCACATTTTTTAGGAAATTAAAAATTATGATAACTATTTCACGCAAAAATTTGATGCAACGGGAAGGGAGGGATTAAGTCCATTGCAAAAGATGATAGCGCCACTAAGGATGCTTGCATATGGTGTCCCAGCTGACTATGTTGATGAGTATGTTCAAATTGGTCAAAGCACTGTGATTGAGAGCCTAATCCATTTTTGTGATGCTATTATTGGGATGTTTGAACAACGATATTTGAGGAAGCCAAATAGCGATGACATCGAGAGGTTACTCAAGCAAAATGAAGAAAGAGGCTTTCCCGGCATGCTCGGTAGCCTTGATTGTATGCATTGGCATTGGAGTAATTGTCCTAAAGCATGGCACGATATGTATAAAAATGGCTATAAAAAAGTCCCCACTCTCATCTTGGAGGCTGTTGCATCATATGATTTGTGGATTTGGCATGCATTCTTTGGAATGGCCGGGACAAATAACGACATCACATTTTTAGATCGGTCTCCATTGTTCGATGACATCGTAAATGGTGTTGTTCCCCCGTGTAATTTTGAAGTACGCGATCATCATTACAACATGGGGTATTACCTTTCCGATGGGATATATCCCGCGTATGCAACTCTTATTCAAACAATATCTGAGCCTTCCAATTCGAAGGAGAGACTATTTGCAAAACAACAAGAAAGTGTACGAAAAGATGTGAAACGGGCATTTGGAGTTTTACAAAAAAGGTGGCATATTATTAAAGGGCCTGCACGTATGTGGAAAGCAAGAGATTTAGGAAACATTATGAAAACTTGCATCATCTTACATAATATGATAATTGAAAATGAACATCATCAAGGATTGAACCCTGAAAATTGGGAGCCCCCTTCGAATGAAAATTTTCATAGTGTTGAGATACAACGTGATCGTCAATTCCTCTTAGACGTAATGATTAAGCGATTGAAAGAAGTTTGGGATAAAGAGGTCCACAATGATTTGAAGAGAGACTTAGTAGATAATTTGTGGGAGCTTTACGGAGATAATGATCTTGTCTAGTTCTAAGTATTGTTAATTTTATTTTAGTAATGTACTCTGTTTTAGTGAGACCATAATTTGATTTAAGCTTTATTTTAGTAATTTACTCTGTTATAGTGTTATCTCAATTTCAATGGTAGTGAACTGTCCATTATAGTGTTAGCTCAATTTAAGTTATTATGAATTGAAGCTGAACTGATAAAATGATCATTGTTTAAGAACTGATAAATGAATTGAGCATTGTTTAAGAACTTGTCTCTCAATTACTGCATAGCATTAATGATATGGATCACTACTGCATATCAGTAATTATGGGAAGTCTAGTACATATACTAGCTCATTCAAATGCATATATTAGATAATTACTGATATGGATCACTACTGCATATCAGTAATTATGGGAAGTCTAGTACATATACTAGCTCAGTCAAGTGCATATATTAGACAATTACTGATATGGATCACTACTGCATATCAGTAATTATGGGAAGTCTAGTACATATCACTACTGCATATCAGTAATTATGGGAAGTCTAGTACATATACTAGCTCATTCAAATGCATATATTAGACAATTACCGATATGGATCACTACTGCATATCAGTAATTATGGGAAGTCTAGTACATATACTAGCTCATTCAAATGCATATATTAGACAATTACCGATATGGATCACTACTGCATATCAGTAATTATGAGAAGTCTAATACATATACTAGCTCATTCAAATGCATATATTAGACAATTACTGATATGGATCACTACTGCATATCAGTAATTATGGGAAGTCTAGTACATATACTAGCTCAGTCAAGTGCATATATTAGACAATTACTGATATGGATCACTACTGCATATTAGTAATTATGGGAAGTCTAGTACATATCACTACTGCATATCAGTAATTATGGGAAGTCTAGTACATATACTAGCTCATTCAAATGCATATATTAGACAATTACTTATATGGATCACTACTGCATATCAGTAATTATGGGAAGTCTAGTACATATACTAGCTCATTCAAATGCGTATATTAGACAATTACTGATATGGATCACTACTGCATATCAGTAATTATGGGAAGTCTAGTACATATACTAGCTCATTCAAATGCATATATTAGACAATTACTGATATGGATAACTACTGCATATCAGTAATTATGAGAAGTCTAGTACATATACTAGCTCAGTCAAGTGCATATATTAGACAATTACTGATATGGATCACTACTGCATATCAGTAATTATGGGAAGTCTAGTACATATCACTACTGCATATCAGTAATTATGGGAAGTCTAGTACATATACTAGCTCATTCAAATGCATATATTAAACAATTACTGATATGGATCAGCTCAGTCAATGATATGGTATGAACAGGAATGCAAGTGACCGTGTAGTTGTCACTCAGGAATGCAACTACATGGATCAGCTTAGGATTGATGTTACTTATCAGTTACTAGGAATTTTAGTAATGCAAGTGACCATGTAGTTGTCACTCAGGAATGCAACTACATGGATCAGCTCAGGACTGATGTTACTTATCAGTTACTAGGAATTTTAGTAAGTGACCATGTGGTACGAACAAGAATGCAATAGTAACCTCTAAGATGCGGTGTTCTCATTTGTTATGCTCGATCTCATATGTATTTGTTTAGATATCCTCAGTGAGATTCTTATGTAATAGAGCAAATGCAGTAATCAAAAGTCTAAATCAGACACTTAAGTCAAGCTCATGGCCTGCCTTATTAATCTGTCACTGAGATTCAACTGATTTACATTAATCACTCACTGAGATTCTTATGTAATAGAGTAAATCCAAGGACGAGAGTGATACATTGGTATGGGGCTGCTAGATGCAATATAAGTATCCCAGCAATTACCAATAAATTAAGAACAAATAGGTAGCATACAAATTCAACAACAAATTTTGAATAGAATCCAAGAACTAATCAAATAACTACGAACATAAATTGAATACTAAAACACTATTCGACTATCCAAACACCGCAACGCACATAACGTTTATCAATACATTTGAAAGTCTTCCTCCTCCCATTCTTGCAATATCCTTTCTTGCATTTTTTCCATGTGTACACGAGCCGCGGGAGTAAGCTTCGAGAGATCTTGAATCAATATTTTCTGTTGATCTCTTCGTCGTTGGGCTTTAGTCTTCAATGCTAATTCTTTCTCCTTCAGCTCCAATTCCTTTTTCATCGCATTTTCTCGCAACTCATATTCTTTTTTTACAATATTAGCATTCTCCCGCTTCAACTCCAACTCCTCTTTGTTGTGATTAAATTGTTCTTGTAGCGACTTACAATTTGATCAGAATCTCAGCAATACCCTTATCTTGTATTTGCGTATTCTTTTTAACTTTCGTCGTTGTTCTTCCAGGCGGCCTAATAACCCCATCCGTACTATTATCTTCCCCCTCTGAAAGATCATCACCATTTTGTGTTTGTCGCTTCGATGCACTCGTGGTTAATTATTCGGTGCACCATTTTGCATTTTTTTTTCATTCAACCCAACAATGTTCAAACAAAAATGACTTCTTATCGGCATTTGTTTCCTTGTACACTTTATGCGCATCTTCCCTCTACATATGACAATGAGAACAATATAAGTATAATATCAATGAAAATCACAAGTCAACATTAAGTAACTTAAATTACAATTAACAAACCAAAATAATTCTCACCAAATTGTCTATATTTGTTCCACTCCTCGGAGTCCTAGCCAATTGCTCATATATCCCATGAAATTTGTTAACGGTGGCTTGAATTGTGCACCAACGTTTGGACAAACCACTCAACTGTCGATCTTTTACAAAATCACCCGCTAAAAACTCCTTCCAAGACTGCTTAATGCGTACCCATAATGCAATTGCATGTTGGTTGGTTCCAACTAACGGATCAATCGAGTTGTGTAACCAGGCTTTAGTTAAAGCAACATCTTCCTCCTTAGTCCAATTTCGTCTAATAGGTTGAGGGACCTCAGAATTTTTTCTTTGAGAATTCATATTTCCTTTTCGCTTTCTCCCATTCTTCTCTGAGGGTGTTGGCATTTGAGTTTCAAAGGAAAATAGTGGGGCATTCATTAGACCTTGGAACGAATATTGTCGTTGTAAATGAGGAGCAAAATTGGTCGAGTGTAGACCATAACTTGTTTGAAATTGGTTTGCACTGTTGGGGTAGTTAGTTGGAAAGGGGGGGATTGAATTCTGGGAGTTAAATTGAGAAATGTGGGAATCATTATCGGCGCATTGATCGTCGTCATTAGCATTGGGGTTAGGCATTGAAAATTCATGATTGTCGTCTGAATTCATTTCCATCGTTTAGTAACTATCAAAAAAATAAAATATTATGTCTTAGAATCAATAACATGTATCACATTATCATGTTTTTAGCAAAAACATTACGGATAAAGTTAAAATAACATTCAGCATTCTATTTGCCCATTAATGACAACTGATAAATTTTAACTCTATTTAAGTAATTAAATAAAAAATAAACACACTATTACTATTAATGTGTAATTACATAATCACATTCGTGAAGCTCATTTCATCAAACAACTTGAAGGCAACTTATATATCTTTGCATTTTCTTATCAATATTTGATAATTGAGAGTAAAAAAATCAATAGATGAAATACAAATATTGTGAGTTGCCGACATGACTCAGTGCATTTTATCAATAGATGAAATACAAATCAATATAAGAAATGGGTCAACACTCACAACTATTTATTCTGAGAATTAATAGTAAAAAAATAATAGACGAAATACAGTGCATTTCTCCAATTTTAAAACAATACATGATATATATAGCACATACCTTCAATTTTGGGTCTGCAATTTTCCTTCAATTGGGCACAACAAAAACATATTTCGTTGAGAATGCAGAGCAGTAGAAGTAGAGTTGCTAAAGTGGATGGTTCATTTTGGAGGGAAATGGGTCAACAAATGCCGCCAAATAAAAACATGGATCTCCACGTCACTTTGGCAAATCGTCAAAGCATTTCTACATGTAGAAATGGTGATAGACATTTTCAACATGACTCGGCAACCACGTAAGATGAATTACAGTTAGCAAAGGTGGATTGGAGAGGATTTTTTTCTTCCACTTATTTCTACCGTTGAAACAGGGGCTGATAGAAATGTCCATTGGACAAGGTCTTATTGTCAATGGCACGGCTGGCAATTTTTGACACGATAACCCGTTTATGGTAATAACCCGAAATGACCCGAACTTGACACGATTAGCTTGTATGGATTTAAGAGTACCCAAAACTTATACTCAAATAAAAATCAACGCGACCCGAAAATGACACGACTAACCCGAATTGCCACCCCTGGTTAATGGTAAATCAATTTATGAGAAAAAAATGAAAAGCCTTCACACAAATCGACACATCCGGCTATTCCTACCCTAAACCACCTTCTCTTACATTTTCCATATATATTTGATAAAGCACTCTAAAGCACCGCATCAGATTCCAACACTTGAGAGCAAAGGGGTGTGCGATTTTCGACAGTTTAAGTGCGATTTCAGGCTACATTTCTGCCAGCTTTCACACGCTTGATTGAAGGTTATTTTTCCATGCTTTTTTTGTAATTTTTTTGTTAATATGGTTTTGGTTTGCATTTTCATTTTCTTTCATCCCCTGCCTTAATTTACCCTAAATCCAAATGAAATCAAGTTAAAATGGGTTTGATGTGGAAACGAGTTTAGTGTTCCTGTGTTCTTGAGTGTTTTTATGTACAGTCTTGAATGTAAGATGTTGAATCCCATCTATGCTTGAACTAATTATTATCAAATAAGCCTTATATCATTTTAAAACCTTAAATCCCATAATTTTTGCTTGATTTTCGAATTTTGATTTTTATCTTTGGGGTTTTTCGAGTTTTGAAATGAAAATCTGGATTTCATGTATTTTGCTAGACGTTGTAATTATCTGGGTCTTTTTCTCTATGTTTTTTCCCCTGATTTTTTTGCCAACACATGACTTACCTAAGATATGTTAGTTCTGGTTTCACCATTCAAGCTCTCTATTAAATCTATTAGTTTTCGGTGGTTTTGGGTGTGATGTGTTGGAGGGAGAGAGAGTAAAAATGTCATGAAATGAAATATGACATAACTTTTGTTAAAGAATAATGAATATTTTTTACATGTATTTTTTAAATCTTAACATTTTTTTTCTTTATATATATTTAAAGAGGAGATTACTGAATTCAGTGGGTTTGAATTGTTACTGCATAACATACATCTACAACAGATGGTAGATTTTAATGTGGGTGTGGCCCCTGTTTGAAGAATATAAACCATTATCCCACTATAAAGGTTTTTAATTTGTTGTACAAATTTTCTGGTCAACACGTGTCATATTTCTTCTAGCAATGCACTTTAAGAGTTCATAGACTAAATCGTGATTATCTATTTTTCCTTCTAATCAGAATAAAAACAAGACAGATCACGAGTTGAATACACCGTGCCCACTCACAAGCTCTTCAAATTATGGTTTATAGTAGGGAAAGATATTCTATCTATTCCACACCTCCCTGCTTCATAGGGAAAGCAGTAGTATGGAAGCATCCCTTTGTAATAAAACTTTCTGTTGTGGTGAGTATAGTTGAACATATTAGTTTCATTCGTATTTTAATTTATTCTTTGTTTATTATAAGTTTGATATGGGTTGTTCACATAAACTATTTGTCGAAATGTCATATAATATACAACTTATGTAAGGCGTGGTTCCCCAACTAGACAAAGAGATAAGTTTGGGTTTCCTTAAGAGTGCCTGTTCCAACACCAACTCTATGGATACAAAGAGGTGGGTGCTATAATTCAATATCGAGAGTTGTAGGGTGGCATCAATATTATATATTGAGAGAGAATATTCAGTGTAATTTCTCTGTATGCACTGTGTTATTTTGGAGGTTCAAAAATGGTTTCTTCAGTCTCATTGACTATGTGTTCATTTTTGTTAGGGCAATGGATGGTCAAGATGGAGTCATGATAGTGAGAAATAGAAGGGACGGAATATATACAAGTGCACCATTCCTTTTAGTTTAGTAGTGTAAAATTCCTTTGATTATTGAGTTTACTAATATAAATCAATGTGTATGTACATTATATTTAACAATATAATCAATTAGATTTAAAATATGGAATGATTCAAAGTAATTGCTGAAAGATATAATTTACATGTTATGAATGCAATGTTTAAGTGATTAACATTCTCTTATACTTTTTCTTTGACCTACTGAAATAAATTCTAAAAGGAAGCGGGCCGTGAGGTAATGAAAAAATTAAATCTTATTGAATAATATTAAATAATAATATTTTTAATTTTAATGAACAAAGAATACGAGTATTGCTTTACTCACTTTTTATGTATTTTTTCTAGGTTGAAGCCATTAAGAAAATTGCAGATTATGTTGCTCAATTGAGAAAGGTTCGCAAAGGACATGGTATGAATTATATCTCAAAGTCACTCTCTACTATAATGACTTAGTTGAACTGTTGGCAGTTTGAAAAAGATGTTGGCATTGTATCATTATTTAAACCATAGTCATTTAGTCAAAAGCCACATAATAATATATTTTTATTTGTAAAAAATTAATTAGGACCTAAGAAAAAGTCTATGCCGATTCATAATTTTGGTTCAAATACAAATACCCATGCCTAAATATGGGGAATACAAATGGTCTGAAATTTGAAATTTCATTGTTCTTCAAGAAACAACTCCCATGAGAACACATGTAATAAAAAATGACAACTACATGACCATGTAATAAAAAATGACAACTACATGATCCTAAAAGTGAATCATGAACTGGAAAAAAATCATATTTTACTTTTTATTGCTTTAATGAATTTTTAAGTATTTTTTCTAGGTTGAAGCCATTAAGAAAATCGTAGATTATGTTGCTCAATTGAGAAGGGTTGGCAAAGAACATGGTATGAATTATATCTCAAAGTCACTCTCTACTATAATCTTTCTTTCTGTTTTGACTCTTCTACTGCTATAATGACTTATTTAATCGAGATAAAGAATTATGTGTAGGTGTGTAGCACTTTGACCAGGTCTTTAGAGCTCTTCGCACTACACCAAAATGCTAATTTTGTGACTGCCTTTTTGTGACTGCTAATTGGGGTGACAAACTTATCACTCCCGGGAGCAGTCACAAAATTATTTGTAACTCCCATTAGGAGTTATAAAATAAAGGGGAGTAAAAAATTTGAGTCAATTAATTTGTCACCGCTAATGAGAGTCACAAATGTTACCATTTAATTAATTTGTGACTCCTATGAGCAGTCACAAATTTATAACTGCTATGAGGAGTCACAAATTTTGATCTAAGTACTAATTTTGTAACTGCTAATGACAGTCATAAATTTGTGACTGCTGGTGGCAGTCATAAATTTTGGTATTGAGTTAATTTATAACTGCTATCGACCGTCATAAATTTGTAACTGCTTTCAACACTCACAAATTTTGGCCAACTTTAATTTGTGACCGCTGGGAGGGGTCACAAAATTTTTGCCCTACTTTAATGTAAATCGATTTTGTAACCTCTCTCCTCTCACTCTGTAGAAGAACTCCCGCCCACTGTAGAAGAACTCCCGGCCCACTCACTGTGAAGAACTCCCGCCACATTTTGTTAAATCGATTTTTGCCCTAGTTTTCATTTTGATTTTGCCTTAGTTTAATGTAAATCGATTTGACCTAGTTAATGTAAATCGATTTTTGCCCTAGTTTAATGTAAATCGATTTTTCCCTAGTCTGATCTATTAGCACGATTTGTTAATATGTTAGCACGATTTGTTAATGTAAATATGTTAATATGTTAGCATGATTTGTTAATATGTTAGCACGATTTGTTAATGTAAATATGTTAGAACTAATGATGGGTTTGTTAATATGTTAGCACTAATGATGGGTTTGTTAATATGTTAGCACGATTTTTTATCGCGAATGATGCATTTGTTAATACGATTTGTTAATATGATTTGGCAGTTGGGTTAGTTTTTCAGATGGGTTTTTGGTTATGGAGGAGGTGAGAGATAAATGTGTGGGTGTAGGAGATGGTGAATAGTGATGAGAGAGGAAAGGTATAAAGGAACGAGAAATTATGGGTTTTTGGTCATAAATTGATTTTGATTTCCATTTCCATTTTGTTTTGCTCATTTATATCAGTCATAAATACTCATATTGAGATTTGGGTCATACAATTTATTATTTTGTTTTCCTCAATGATAAATACGTATCAGTCCAACAAGTTTTGTTCTAAGTGAGTATATCTACGCATTGTATTGTGTTCTGATGCTTCGTTAGGTCAAAATTTTCATATGTTTCGTTAATAATTTCATATCTGATGCTTCGTTAAATCTGATTGTTTTGTTGTGAGTATATCTACACATCGTTTAACCTCTTTCATTTTTTGAATATTATCTTGTTTGGTAATATGTTAGATTTTTTTCAATAATCATTTTATACTATTCATATTTATTTTATCTAAAAATTAATTAAATAATCATTATTTTGTGGGCGTTGAAGTTTTGATGTTTTGTGCTTGGTCGGGTTTTCCTGTGAGTTTTAATGCAATGATAGGCCAGCAATTATGTTCTAAATATCAGCTCAAACTACATTTAGTTTTATAATTTACTGAGTTTCTATTTGTTTGTATTGTAGAATTAATGGGGTTTCCACAATATAAAGAGTGGATGGGTGAAAGTTGTAGAGTGGGACAAGTATATGTTAATGGGATTAAAGACTTTGTGAATTATGCAAGGAAAAATCTCGAATCTGATATTATCCCATGCCCGTACAATCGTTGTAAAAATGGTAAACGTTTGAAAGGGGTGGATGTAAAAGTACATTTGTTTCATTGGGGTATGCAAGCTGACTACACATTTTGGCATTTTCATGGGGAGAGGGAAGTTAAGTATATTCCAGAAGAAATACTTGTCAATGAAACTGTTCACACAAATGGTGACCCGTTAGTACATGCTAGGTTAAACGATCTCATAAATGATACGTACGAAGTGCACGCAGCACAAGAAAAGCAAGATAGTAGAGGGAATGATTTAGGCTGTGAGGATCATGTTGGCAACGATACAGACCAAGTTAAGGATTATATACGGTTAAAAGCAGCAGTCGCAACACCATTATACCATAACTCCAACCCCAACCACACAAAGTTATATGCCATGGTTGGGTTACACAACTTAAAGAGCAAATTTGGCTTGTCGGGAAAAAGTGTGACGACAATACTCCTCTGGGCAAAAGATTTGCTCCCCAAAGAAAATACACTGCCAGTCAATTATCCGATCATGAAGGGTAATTTGAAAGGTTTGGGTATGAAATACAAATCAATTCATTGCTGCAAGTATGACTGCATTTTATACTATAAGGAGCACAAGGACAAACGGGCTTGTCCTGTATGTAAGGAACTCAGATATGAAAAAAAGATGATAGTACATAATAAACATTTGTTAAAAGTAGATACGCAAATACCTAAGAAGGTGTTAAAGTATTTCCCTTTAGGTCCTCAATTGAAGAGACTTTACACTATACCTTGGATAGCAGAGGCAATGACTTGGCATGGTCGAGCGGAGGTGGGTGAGAATCTCATGCGACATCCGATTGATTCATTTGTGTGGAAATCTGTAAATCAGTGATACCCGGACTTTTCTAAATAAATACGCAACATTCGCCTCGGAATATCAACAGATGGGTTTAACCCGTTTGGCAAAATTGAGCACAGATAAGAGTATATGGCCTGTGTTTGCAGTGCCTTTAAAATTTCCCCCGTCGTTGTGCATGAGAAAGGAGTTTTCAATTTTGTCGTTGTTGATACGAGGTCCAAAAGCACCGAGTAGTGACATTGATATTTTCTTAGCACCACTAATAGATGAATTGAATGAGTTATGGGTTGACGGTGTGAGAGCGTTCGACTCGTACAAAAAGGAGGAATTCATTTTGAGAGCTATGTTGATATGGGCAATTCATGATTTTCCTGCTTATGGGACCTTATCTGGGTGCAATGTACATGGTTACCTAGGTTGTCCTATATGTGGAGAGGAGACTGAAGCCAGTTGGCTTAAGAAAAGTGGTAAACTTTTTTACAATAGTCATCGGAGATTTCTGCCCCAAAGTCACAAATTCAGGTCAATACGATGCAATTTTCTCCTAGAAGGCACCGAGACGCGACCACCTCCACCAAGACTTTCTGGTTTGGAAATTGAAGAAAGGTCATTAAAGGCTGATCAAAAGTTGAGGGGGAAACACCCCATAATTAAGGCCCAAAAGCGTAAAAGAAAGGACGATGATGTAAAAACGGCGTGGTCGAGGAGATCAATAATGTTTGATTTGCCATACTGGAAGGAACATCCTGTGCGACATGTGATAGAAATAATGCACGCTGAGAAAAATATTATTAAGCATCTCGTAAGCACATGCATTGGTGGTTCTCATTCCAAGGATGGAGAAAAAGCCCGTGAAGATCTCCGTGTTTTGAACATTAAAAGACCATTATGGTTGATAGAAGATCCAAACACTGTAAAAAAGCATATGCCAGTTGCATCTTATACTTTCAGCATTGAAGGAAGAAATATGTTCTTCGAAACATTAAAGGGCTTGAAGGTCCCTTCTAATTTCTCATCCAACTTACGCAAGATTGTTTGCGACGCAATAAAAGTTTTGAAAAAGTGCAAGTCCCACGATTGGCATGTGATAATGCAACTTGTCCCTCTGTTGTTCGGACACTGTTTTTCGGAACACAAGGATCTTCGAAGGGCCATTCTACAAATTAGCTTATGTTTTTCCCTATTGTGTGAGACAGTTGTCAACAGGACGCACATAATGGCAGCGAAAGCAACTTTGGCCGAGGCTATATGTGTTTTGGAGAAGCACTTTACTCCGTCATTCTTTGACATAAGCACCCACCTTTTAGTGCATTTGTGTGATGAAGCGCTTTTATGTGGACCAGTAAGGTACCGATGGATGTATCCGTTCAAACGATTAATGAAAACTTTTAAAGATTACGTTAAGAATACACAGTACGTTGAGGGGTCCATTGCTGAGGAGTACATTATGGAAGAGGCTTACTTGTATGCAAAGGAATATATGCCTAACCCAAACGTTGGTGGTCATGAACGATTTATTGATGAATTAGAAGAGTTTGCGGATGAGGAGGCCCTGGGGAAAGGTAAGGTAGTGAAACTAACAAGTACACAATATAACCAGGTGGCTCGATATGTATTCGAGACGCATGAAGACATAGATAAATGGAAAATGTGAGTTTATTTAAAATATTTTGTAAAATAATGTAATATGTTCGATGTTATATTCATTAGAAATTAATATTTTTAGTGTTTTAACCTAGGCAATATAATGAGTGTGGGCATGCCAAGAGGAGGAAGGGAGGCGCGAGCGCAGACAATGACCTTAGGCATTGGGTAGCTTCCGAGGTGACTACAGTAATACCTCACTTTTCTTTACTGTCTTTGCAATATATTCACAATGCAAATACTTTCTTGGTTTCAGTTATTGAAAGCTGGTGAAGTATCGACGAGGCTTGCACGTCTAGCAAATGGGCCTAATTTTGTAGCCAAGGAGTTTGGACAATATCGTGTCAATGGTTTTGTGTTCTCTTCAAGCACACACGAGTTAAAACTCATTCGGAAACAAAATAGCGACATTTCATATAAAGCATTAACTCATTTCAGGGCAAGCGCGAAAGATAAAAACTTGATAGAAGCTGAGATGACGTATTATGGGATTATAAAACAAATTGTCCTATTAGATTATATATCTTTCAGCATTCCTGTATTTTACTGTGATTGGGTGAGAGTGGAGGACAAGAATGCATGTATAGTCGACCCTGACACCCATATAGTGAAGGTTGATTTGGCCAAGTTGAAGAGTAAAGATAATGTGAATGATGAGCCATTCGTTTGTGCATTCCAAAACTTAAAGCATGTGTTTTATGCAAAGAGCCCCGACAATGATCCATGGTCTGTTGTTTTACATTCTCCTGAGCGCTTGACTACATCGGTAGACGACATAGAGGCACCTATCGAGATTCAGTCTATTCTGGATGATAACTCTGGATTTTTCCTTGTTGATATTTTTACCTGATATAACACTGTGTTTCTCAAAAAGAGACATGGGTGATTAAGAGTTGAGGGGTCTTCTTTTCCAAACACCATAATATAATAAACACATACAAGATGTCAAAAATAATTATAGACAAACTTTAATATTTACGAGAAGAAGAAATTTAGAAGCACACATCAATAAGAAAAACACCGAAAATAATAAAAACACATGTATACCTCCTAAAACTTACTCAAAAGAGAAGCCTTAATGGTTTATTACTTGGATCATTAAGGTTGTTAAAACAGAGAGAACTAACCAGTAATGTTAGATGGAGAAAGGAATTAGAGAGAAACTATATATAAAGTTGCGGAGTTTTCATTTATACTCACAATACCTACATAAATAGGTATCATTTATAGACTGTTAAAACAGCTCTTTTAACCGACTTATAAAAAAACTTCTTACAATTTAACAAAATTTGAACTGATTAATAACTAAAAATACCTCACCACTGTTGTTGGTTGGAGATGATAAAGGAATACCTCACCACTATCCATTAACAGCAAAAAAAAGTGAAGTAATATGACTCCAATTCCAATCACCAAGCTTACAACTAGAGTTCCCAAACAATTTTAGTTTCTCCACACTTTAATTTCTATTATTGTACTTATCTTTACATTGCTTATTTCATATTAAATGCTTATATGTGAATTATTAGTTGTATTCAGTGCTCTTCTTTCTTGGTTTCTCTTTGTAATTTATATGATTCATTATATGTTTTTCTTTGTTTATGTGAACTGCTGGTGTTAATTGAAAAAGAATGCTTGGGATTTCAGAATGAATAAGGGAACTCTTAAAAATGATAGGCTTAGCTCTGCTCCTTAATTTCTTATCGGTATTAGGGATAGGAGTGAAGATACCTTCAACTGATTTTTTATTTTTGAGCAGGGCCTTTTTTCCCTTCTTGTATTTCTCCATCTTCTCTAAGAGGAAAGGTGAGAGAAGGATAACAAATTCTCTACCATTGGTCTAGGCAGACCTTTAACAAATTCTCTACTATTGGGATTTACTTTTTTAGATTCTGAGAAGCAGGTAATTTCACCTTCTTCAGACTGCTGGTAGACATTAGGCATTATGTTAACCTCATTACTTTTAGATTGCATTCTAATTTCTATAGTGCCTTTAGAAAATTTGTCTTGCTCTTGATAAGCCTTATAATTGATTCGATACCCCAGAATAAGAAAGTTTACAGTTACTACCACAACCATCAAAGGTCAGGTCAGGTTTCTAGTAAAAAATCATCTGTATATTGCAGAAATTACCACATGATTAATATGTAGATGTGTAATCCTGATTTTAAACCATGAATTTTGCTTAAACTTTTGACTAGGAATAAATCCAATTTTTGAATTTAATTGAAATTGCATAGTGATTGTTTGACTTTAGTTTCTTCACAACTGTCTAGCTAAGTTCTATAATGCAACAATTCTTCAAATGGGTTAATGAATTTGAGTAAGGAGTGTAGCCGGCTTGGATGTTCCTCAATTTTTCCCAGATTTACACACACTAAGCATTTGTATTATCTTATATCCTTTTTGTTGCCTCAGAAAATATAGGTCCTAGTTTTGATATTGTGCCCTACATTCTTTATTGTAACTAACATAGTTACATTTTATTATTTTCAGGCATACACATGGCATACCCGGCATACGTAGTATTCAAAGGCCTAAATCCAGGTGTTTACACTTCATGGCAAGCAACACAAGCACAAGTCAATGGATACCGAGGCGCCGTATTCAAAAAAATTGAGTCCATTGAACTTGCTCAACAGGCATACTCCGAGTACACGAGGGAGGATGTCATCGCATCATACCCCCACGGCCGATATACCTAGAGTTCACGAAGCGTATCCACTGCGTGGTGACTCCTGGTCTAGATTTAGAATGATTTGTTACTTGTTCATGACATTTCATGTCATCGAAGTGTTGTGTCGTTATTTTTTTTAGTTTATTTTTTATTCTATGTTCATTTTGTACTTGGCGCCCACGAAGGGGTTGTTTGATGTTAAATTAAGTTTAAACAAGTTTTATGTGTACTGGATATTTGGAATATGAGAAATATAAATGAAATGTTGTCAAAATTTTTAGACTTGTTATCATGATATTTATTTTACTTTCATTATTTCATCATTTTGTGAAAATATAAAGATATTTGTAATATCTTTTACCACAATTAACAAATTCAATTTTGTAACTGCTAACAACAGTCACAAATATATGATTCGTAACTGCTGTCAGCAGTCACAAATATAACATTCGTAACTGCTGTGAGCAGTTACTAATCTAACATTAGTGACTGCTCACAGCAGTTACGAATAGCATTTAAAAATTGGGGTCACCAGTCATAACCCCATAGGGGTTATAAAAATTTGTGACTGCTGTTAGGAGTTACAAATTTTCTTTTGTCACCCCCTAAATTATGACGGTAAATAGCAGTTATAAAGGTCATTCGTGAGTGCTAACAACACTCACAAATCTCCCATTTTGGTGTAGTGTCGTTTCACTTTAATCTTTTAATCTACCTATTCCCTTTACTTTTCCATTTCTCTCTTAAACCCGATCTCATAAATTCTCCCCATATTCCCCCTTAATTCTTTAATCGCCACTCTATGTTCGTGATCAATCTTTGTAAATTTGAGGATCATAAGAACAAAACCGAGTCTTTGGGTTCAATAGCCCATACTTGGTTCATAACCGTTTTCAACTCACGGAGTCATATCAGACTAATGAAATAGTTTTCTCCATCAGTTAATAATTCTCATAACGGTTTTGAACACTCAACGCGGCTTACTCAACTGAAGAGAAGTCATCTTTAGCACTGCAATTAGGCAAAAAACTAACTTTATCGATCACTTCTAAAGTCCATCTTAATCATAAATTAAATCAGCAACTCTCGATTTGATGAAGCTCGGTTTGATTTAACAAGTTTACCCGATACAAATAATCACTTTACGAATTGAAAACCATCTCACGCGATTTTTCTCTTTTTATGAAAAAAACTTAGCATCAGTTCAGTCGAACCTGAGCTGATGTCGGTTCATCGTAATTGAAATAAAATTCTCCAAGAATGAGATGATGTAGGACCGAGATCGTAAAAACTACTAGGAACCATGTTAATTGAAATATTTATGAAGATCGATTGTAGGTGATTGGAGGCCATGTTTCCGGAGTACCCCCATTTTTTTTTATTATATGCCCCACTTTCTTTCCTTTTTAATCCCCCTACCTTACCAGTTTCGACAATATTTTGATTCTGTAAAGTCATTTTACTTTTTTAATTTTGAAAAATTGGTTAAATGAAAACTTTTGATTGAGATCAGTCCATTGATAGGAAGTTTTGACCAAACCTTCAAGTATCTATGTAGTGGTAACAGTTAATTTTGTTTCTTAAGTTCTGTTTATTTGTAAAATTTAATGCTGCAGAATAGTTTAGCCTATTGCCAATCTATCATCTATCATCTATTATCTATTATATTCTTTATATACTCTAAATTGCAGTACAAGACTTAAATGTTCTATTTTTTAAGGTGTCAACATGCCAAATCAAGTCTTTAATTTTTATCTTTAAAGTAGAAATTGTGAGCTAGCTTATAAGATACTCACGTGCCATTTTGTTGAAACTCTATTGTTTAATTTGAAATTTATTTATTTTAGAAGAGAAAACGTCTGTGTCTCCCCAGTTCTGCTACCTTTTCATTCTATATTTCATTTTCATTAGGTGATTTTCATTATGAAGCTTCTTTGTTTTCAGTGTTCCCCGTGTTTGCAGTTTGAAATTTAAATGTTGGCCACCAATGTGTCCCCATGCGACTCTGCATGTCCATTTTTTTAAATAAAGAAATATGCATTGTCCGTTTCACCTGTCCAGCGTGTTAGTGGCGTGTTCGATTCCAACACGCGTAGCACTCTCACTCGGGAATGCTGGAAATGAGGCATACATTAAATACTACAATGGGGCTATGTGGGTCATCTTCGGTATTATTTCGTTCAACTATTCCAACAAATTCTTTGGAAATCACACAGTAGCACTTGGACTGATAAAAGTTTAAACAAGATGGGAGGGTTCAACGATCAGATTCTTAATCTGCACTGCATTTTGATATATACGAAAATCTGTCTCCTTTTCCAAATTCGGATTTCAATATATAAATCAAATAAGGGGGACTTTCCCCTTTTCCAACTCTGTCATATAACACATCTACCATTAAATAATAATAGTAATAATTACTCAGTTCTTCCATGATATGTGATATGTTACGCATGTGTTCTTTACCCCATTATATTTTTGCATTATGCAATTTTCTTTCAGTACCAAAAAGTCTACTATGTCATTCCTTTAGTGCTTCAACATTCACATTGTCAAGTGGATATTCTGCCTAACTGCTACAACATCGAACTTTGGAACTTTTTATGACATTATAATATATATTTTAAATTAGGTAATTAACAATGGGAACATGACTCATCGAAAAAGGGCACGTCTACTACCAGATGTGCAAAGTGATGCATGCAACATTCATGCCCTCAATGTGGTAACGCGAAAGCTAAGTTCAGAGGTTCAATTTTTTTTGTGAACAAGCTGATTTTTTCTTCATTTCAAGTTAAATCTATGACTAATAAGCCCAACCCCAATATTTATTTATGTTAGGATGTGGTTGGGACTTGATGGGTTAAATTACAATTGTTTGAATTTTTTGATAGGACACTGTTTGTTTGATGAACTGTTTGATTTATAACTTAAAAATCATGTGTTTGTTGTTACATCTTGGCCATCTCATCGATTTTATCCTTTTCATGACTGTATATCTTATGTACAGTATCTCCAAGCTTTATGTGCATTTTGGGTATCACTGGAAGAATGTTTGGTTTGCATTTGATCCGCTCCCATCGCTTTAGCTTCGCTACGATAAAACATGGCTTTTACGTCTATTTGACCGAAGGTGAGCAGAGAGAGGAGAAGCCATGATTATTAAGGAGTCGGAAGAAACATAAAGAGAAGTAAAGGAGCTTTAGAGAACAATCAATGATGCAATCATCTCCACTTTGCTCTATTGTTATTGCTGCAAGGAGATTTAAGAGCGTTAATGATAAGAATAACATTACAACAAGCTTCCGCCTCAATTCCAAGAACCATATATGGTATTTCTAACCTGTATAAATTTTTGCAAAGATATATGCTTTTGTTGTTCCATCCATTTCTTCCATATAATTTTGAAAATTCATCATTTATACTATGTCATTTATATAACATTGCATTTGCTCGATATATGTATATGCTTGGTTGCTAGATCCTGGAAGGAGAAATTTCTAACATATGAATATGCTAATTTTTTTTGTCAAAAGTTTGAAAATTAGGATGTCCACCAGTAAACACCTTCTCACCACCGAAAGAAAACAAATCCAATCCGCCATGACTCCGTACAACTACCATTTTACTGCTCAACTACGTCCCCTCTTCAGATCCGGGCTGCGTCAGTTTCCTCAGCTCTTATTGAATACAGAAATGTGCTTCCAATTAAGGCCAAGTGGCAATAATGATTTTTATTGGTTTGGTTTTGTTTTGATTTGATTTGAATAGATGCATAGATAAAAAAACCACACGTTTAAAAAAAATCCTTTTTTTTATATAAGTTGTTTCTTTTAAAAGTTGTTCTTATATAAAAAAACATTATAAAACTAAAACATTTATATATTTATTTTTATATTTAAAAACATTAAAAAACATAAAAAAATAGTTATTTTTAATTTTTTATATAAACCGATATATATATATAAACTCTTCCATTATTGGAATTCACGCAACTTTATCCCGAGAAATAGTAATATTGGAAGCAGAAGTGATATCTTAGATTTAATTGCGTGCATTGTTTTTTTAATTATTTATCAAAATATAATCAAATATAAATAAGTAAATGTAATGTGATTTATAAAATATATACAACCAATAATCTTTGAAAATAATTGAATTCCATTTTTTTTTATATTTTAAGATGGCAAAAAAAGAGTGAAGAATAGTTTCCTGATAATGACATTATTTTTCTATTTCTTAAACTTATAGATCCACACAATCTTTGTTTTGTGTATTTCAGTATAAGTTGATCGTCAAAGTTAATATATATATATATATAGAGAGAGAGAGAGCGGTTCTCATGCATACCCCAGTTTGCATACCGCTGGCGCGGACCAATTTTGATAAAATAGTAAAAAAAATATTTTTGATCTAAATTTTTTTTTATAGTTTCTAAACATTTCAATAGGACCATAAGAAAAAATTCAACTCAAAATGAATTTTTTTGCTATTTTAAAAAATCGGTCAAACTTTGTCAGTTTTTAACAACTTAAAAACAACTTAAAACTGACAAAGTTTGACCGATTTTTTTAAAATAGCAAAAAAATTCATTTTGAGCCGATTATTTTTTCATGGTCCTACTGAAATGTTTAAAAATCATAAAAAAAAAATCAGCCCGAAATTATTTTTTTTACTATTTTAAAAAAATGGTCCGCACGGAGGGTATGCAAATTGGGTATGCATGAGATCCTTTCTGTATATATATATATATATATATATATATATATATATATATATATATATATATATATATATATATATATATATATTGTAAAATAGCCAATGGTTTATATTGCAAGACAAAGTTTTGATATAGTAATAAATTGCACAACTTCATTAACCATTTTTTTTTTCAAAATCTATATTGTGCTATTTCAATGACCACTTTTTTTCGATGACTTCATAACAATTTTATATTCATCATTTTCTTTACTTGAATTCATATTTTCAGTTTATTTGTTAAATCATTGCCACATTTGGAAAATGAGTGTGTACTAGGTAGTGTGGGAAAAAGTAAATAAATATGTGAACATTGTGAAAAATGGTAAAAAAAATGGTGAAAAGTGATGAATAAATATTAAGAAATCATTTTTTCTTATTTGTAATGGGTCTTTTATATGGGTCGGTTAATGTTGTGTAGTTTGATTTCATGGGTAACCTCTCTTTAGGACCAAAGAGAGTATAGTCATCAAAATTAAATATCATCTTTTTTATCTATAATCTATTTCAAGTTTATGAAGGGTGTATATTTTCTTCATATTTTTTTAACACAAGTACAACACATAATTTTAACATGAAAACGATAGATAAAATAGGACACGATTAACGCAATTGATAGATTTTTACTCCAAATTAAATATGATAATGCAAAAAACCTTAGTACAAATACAAATAATACGATACGATAACACGTGTCATAATTTTAACATAAACACGATATGATATAATTTTATGCCAAAAATATCCACACGAACACGACACTATCAATACATATTTTTTTAATTTCGAATATATTTTGCACATTGCGTCTCTCCCGCGCATCGCGCGAGTTTACACATAGTGAGTACTAAAAATGGAGAAATTTTTATAACTCTTCACTCCCACACGAAAATAGGACCGCGCATTTCCCTGACCTAAAATTTGACCCATTCATTCGAGACTCCCAAATGCAATTGCCTCTCCCTTTCATTGTTCTCTCTCTCCATGCTGCAGACAAAAATGAGTTCTGCACTAGTCTCTTGCAATCGAAAACCCTAACCCTAGCTACTACAAGAGAGCTTCAATGGTGAAAATTTCTCACTTACCTCATGTCTGCGATTCGAATCTCACAGGTATTTACCAAAGTTTCCTCCAAATTATTCAGATTTGATTTGTTCCCTTTTTATCGTTCTAAGTTAAGGTTCAACATATATTGGGTGATTTTTGTAAGTGACAAATATCGCGTTGGGCAGAGGAAAAATAACGACTGGTGGTGGGAAGGGATCTTTCAAGGTTACTCTCACCTCTGATCCGAAGCTTTCCTTCAAAGTGTTAGCAATACAAATTTACCATATTTTTTTCTAGTCATACTCGATATTAAATTAATTTCTTTTTGTTCGTACTCAATATGGCACAATGAAACAACATTGTATGTAAGTATACTTTCATGATTCTAGTCAATCAACCATCTCTCCAAATTAGGCCAATATCATATCAATTCTGATTCTCTTTTGGAATAGGCCATATAACATTTTTCTCTGTCATCTAATTAATCATTTCGTTGGATTGGCTTCTTGCAAACTATGCAGAATATTAAAATTTTAAGACTCTTTTAGATCAAGAAAAAATGATTTTGAGGGAATGTAGTAAGATATGCAAGAAAAATGTAGGGTTTAGTTTAGTCCCGTGGTTTCTATGCTACCACCTTTCCCGGTCCTTCTCTTTTTTTTTTAGTGCTTTGACCCGAAGCGATAGCTTCTAGCTAGTTCAGTAGGGTTGTGTTCGAGCTCACTCAAGAATTGGATGGCAGTGGTCCGCCGATGAGCTCGCTTTGATCTTGAACGCAGTGCATTGGGCGCTCAGATTCGTATTCTACTTTTAAAAAAAGTGTTGTATGTTTTTGTGATTGGTATTCAAGAGTCATGGTTTTGTGGTGATTAAAACTATATTATTTTATTATTAATGACTTCTTATTCATTTTTGTTAAGAGTTACTGTTGATTGTTGAATTAATGATATGCGCGCGGATTGCAATTCTTAGTACTGAACTATATTGTTTTGGGTTAAAAAAATAGCTCATTTACCCTTCATTTATACCATATATAGTCCTTTTCCTCTTCACTTGGCCTCTGCAGTGTGCTGGACAATGTTTTTTCGGACCTAGTTTAGTCGAATTAAAAATAATTATATATAAAAATATTTATATATCCGTATTCTACTTAAAAATTCATATTGGTGAAACCCCATAAAAACACAAAATAAATCCTGTAAAATACAACATAACCCTAACAAATAGTCAAATACACAATAATAAAATGACAGAGGAATTTTCCATACACATGATGCACAAGCGAGCCGTAGATACGAATATACCAAACAAGAAAAAATTACTACAGTGCCATTTTCACGGGTTTTCGCTAGTACATACATACATACATAGATACATACCTACATATGATGAGTTTAAATTCAATTTACAATAATCAGGAAAAAATAGTTCAATTTCAATCAATGTTTAAAAAGACGAAAGGCGAGGCGAGACGAGGCGAGACGAGACGAGGCGTTTTGGTCGCGGCGAGGCGAGGCGTAATCCTCGAGGCGTTTGAGGCGTTAGCCTCACCGAAAAGAAAAAGAAAAGAGCAAAATAATATTAAAAAAATACTAATAAAACCATAAAAATAAAATAACAAAGAATATAAGATAAAACTACAAAAAATACATCCTTGAGGACTTTCTCACATAGTTTGACATTTTTTTGTTCCCCCCGAGGCCGAGATAACTTTAAAAAAAAAAGTAATTTTGGGAAAATCAATTTTAACATATTTGTTATTTTACAATATGACAATAAATTACTCAATGCAAAATCATTCTTTTAGCCAATGTTTAAAAAGGCGAAAGGCGAGGCGAGGCGAGGCGAGGCGTTTTAGTCGCGGAGAGGCGAGGCGTAAGCCTCGAGGCGTTTGAGGCGTAAGCCTCACCGAAAAGGGAAAAAAAGAGCAAAATAATATTAAAAAATACTAATAAAACCATAAAAATAAAATAACAAAGAAATATAAAAAAAAAAACATCCTTGAGGACTTTCTCACATAGTTTGACATTTTTTTGTTCCCCAATTAGAGAAAATCAATTTTAACATATTGGTTATTTTATAATATGACAATAAATTAATCAATGCAAAATCATATTGGCAAAATCATTTTTTTAGCTTCATTCACATATTGGTTATTTTATATTATGATAGTAAATCAATCAATGCAACTTAACAAACAAATTTATTAAAAAACATTGATTTATAAGCTAAGATTAAAAAAACAGCAATTTTATTAAAAAAATAATAAAACATATCAACCTAAGTTTATTAAAAAAAACAGCAACCTTAAAAATATATTAGTTTCTTAATATATATTCAGTTTAGTTAAAGATAACATATTAAACATTAGTTGAAAACCAAAAAACAGAAAACTTAAAAAAAAAAGTCATATTGAAGTTAATTTAGTACATTTATTTCAAACAAAATCAAATTGACAAAATAAGTTTTTTAAGTTTCATTAACATATTGGTTATTTTTTTAAATTTCTCTCAAGTTACAATAGTAAATAGTATAAGTTAAGTGCAGTTTTAAAACAAAAAAAGAACAAGAGTTTTTTTTTTTTGCGCCTCAGCAAAAAGGCGCGAGGCGAGGCTTGAGGCGCATTGAGGCGTAAGCCTCAAATTCAACCCTGAGGCTTAAGCCTCGAGGCATTTTTTGAGCGCCTCGCCTCGAGGCGTAAGCCTCAAACGCCTTTTTAAACATTGCTTTTAGCTTCATTCACATATTGGTTATTTTATATGACAATAAATTAATCAATGCAACTTAGCAAGCAAATTTATTAAAAAAAAATTGATTTTCAAGCTAAGATTAAAAAAAACACAATTTTATAAAAAAAAATAAAAAAACATACCAACCTAAGTTTGTTAAAAAAAAACAGCAACCTTTAAAATATATTAGTTTCTTAAAATTTATTCAGTTTAGTTAAAGAAAACATATTAATCTAAGTTGAAAACCAAAAAACAGAAACCTTTTAAAAAAAAGTCATATTGAATTTAATTTGGAAAAAACATAATTTTTATAAAAAAGGAAAAAACATAATTTTTATTAAAAAAAAACAGCAACTTTTTGGACAAATTAAAAAAACAGAAACCTTTATAAGTTATTTTAACAAATTAGTAACCCTTTTAAGTTATTTCAACAAATTAGTAACCTTTTGAAGTTAAAAAAATAATTTTTTTACACAAACAGTGATTAGAACTCAAATATAGTGAAAAAAACAAATTACAGTTATATAAAACTAAATTTATAATAAAAATATAGTTTCAAACAGTTATTTCAACAAATTAGTAAATTTTTTAAGTTAAAAAAAACAAGATTTTTAAACAAACAGTGATTAAAACTCAAAAATAGTGAAAAACAGTAAAAAAAACAAAACAAATAACAGTTATTTTAAACTAAATTTATAATAAAATATAGTTTCAAACAGTTGTTTCAAACAAATTAGTAACAAAAAACAAATTAGGAAGCAAACGATGTCCGGAGTTCTTACCTAGGGCCAGACGAAGGCCCGAAAATGAGAAACGAGGGTCGGAATGGAACAAATCAGTGCCGGAATGAACAAAACAACGTTGGAATCACGCCGAAATGAACAAAATAACGCCGGAAAAGAGGCGTACGCCTCACCGCCTCAAGGCGCAACGCCTCACCCAACAAAAGCGGTAGCCTCAACTTTCACCCATGAGGCTTAAGCCTCAAGGCTTATTTCCTTCGCCTCGCCTCGGGCGCCTTTTTAAACATTGATTTCAATTTACAATGACCAGGACAAAATAAATGCACGACTCCAAGTCAAGATCAGAACTTACATCAGTGTGTATGAGGTAAACTAGTGTTGGATCAGAACTTACATCAGTGTGTATTAAATAAATTGTGTCTTTCACATTCAATGACTTAAAGTAGTGTCGGATATATGAAGATCGAAATATAATAAATATTTTAACGAAATATTATTTGAGTGCTTCAACCTCATATGTGACAGTGCCATCAGAAGATGTAGTCTGACGTAGTGTTAGTGTAGAAACTGCACCATTGGCTGACAAGATGCATAGAGCCCCCGGCCTCTGTTGTGCAAATGACAATATCCTGTAGAAGATAATAGTGCAAGTTAACTCTCCTTGTTACTATAATTTAATAAGGAAAAACCATAATTAGCAAAACTTCAATCACCACTGAATAAAATTATGATTAAGAATTAAAAAAATGTTACTTCAAAATGCAGGTTTCAAAAAAAATAATTTTAATTGCTATGACAGTTCTCTTGCAAATTATTAGTGACAAGATCAGAAGCAGCTACCTCATTGCATAATGAGATAATGGATCTTTTCAAAACTAGTATACTGCATGTATGAGGGAAATGTAACACATTTTTTGCTCCTCTATAGTTTTTGCTCCCAAGTATATCAGATAAAATTTCTAATTCTTTTATTTTTCCCATCTTGGGAATAATTCCCCTTCCTCACAAATTTCACATGAGAAGCAGAATCATTCAATTGTTGCAAAACTTTTGTTGGTAATGAAGACACTAGTTATGGCGAAAGTAGGTGCAAGTCAGTGAGATCCTCTCTCGATGCTGATCCTAATTCTGACTGAATGAGTTGGACTCCCAAATACAAGTTTTGATTAAAAGGATAAAAATAATTAACGTATGATATTATTGAAGATTCACAAGTTTCTTACAAAACTTGAATTTTTTTTCATGGTTATTATTCATGTAAATACATCAAACAACCATATGCCAAGTTTTAAATGGCAAACCTTCATTTTCTACCGTGATTTGTCGACTTGTTTAGAGATGATTACTCATACCTTTGTTTTGAAAATGTTTACCTCTTGCTTCGTGATTACTCTCCCAGATTTGACATTACTTGTTACAAGCATCCAGGGCAATGTGTGGCCTCGTTCTATGCTTCGGTTTTCTGCATTTGCAACATCTTTGAATTATATAACAATTTTGAAGGAATGTAGTTGATAGGCTGGTCGGGTTTCAAGACTTGGCAGGGAAAGATGATTTCAACATAAAGAAAAGTTCTATTGTTACAGAAAGGTAATTCTTCTGGTTGAGATTGCTTTGTTATACATGGTTCATGGCAGTCTCTAAACCATGATTTTTACAGGTATAATCAGTGAGACTAAACACGTTGAAGATAAAAACACTAGTTATGACGAAAGTAGGTGCAGATCAAATCGAGTAGACTTCTGTTTTTCACCGTGCCCTCTGGTTTAACAACATTAATGGGTTTTTATTTGTTTGTTCTTTTTTAAAATTTGGGCATCAGTGTTGTTCTTATTGTTATTGTCCTGATAAATTGAAGGCGAGAACTCCGGAAGTGGCATTAAGGAGTGTGAACAGATGCATAATGGCAGAGCTGATTAAAGTGTACAAAGAATCTGAGTTGGGGATGAGGCTGCCTGCTTACGATGGCAGAAAAAGTCTGTACACAGCTGGGGAGCTTCCTTTTGCTTAGAAGGAGTTCAATATTGAACTTGTGGATCAAGAGGATGGTATCAATGGTTCCAAGTAAGTAATAATTATAAATGTTACAACCATTATTTATATCTATAGACTGCAATGTATGACAACTGTTAACAATCAGCTATATCTCGTTTTTCAGCATATATCAGTTAATGGACAGCCAGTAGCTCTGTTTGGATAAGTTAGGTAATGAAACCATATTAATTACCAAACTACAACACGCGAATCTTGTTAGGATCTTGGGATGCTGCAGTGAACATCATGAAAAATTATTAATCTATGAGTACATGACCAATAAAAGCTTGATCTATCTGATTCTTGAATCTCCAATTATCAATCATACAGGGTTCTATACAAAATTCTATTGGGTATATGTCTCCCTAGTATGCCATGAAATGATGTTTCTCTATTAAATCTGATGTGTTTACTTTCTGAATTATTCTATTAGAGATCTCGAGTGGAAAAATTAAGATTGTCTTTCGTCATTTGGATTGTCTCGGTCCTCTTGGATACGTGAGTTCCTCATTTTCTCACACATTATCATTGGATAGTCTGTGTTCAACCTTAAGAGATATTTCTACCATCCTTTCACCAGATAATATTCAACTAAACTAATTGGTTTCATTCTTTAAGTGGGAACATGACAAGCTGCTTGAATTGTATTCTGAAGTATTCCATAGCTATTTGCTTAAGCATGGACCCACACTACGTGCATAATCATATCGGAATGCAGGTGTTTATGCACCTCACGTGTTCGTTTAATACTAGAATGAAAGATGACCAAGTTTGAAAAAAAATTATTTGAAAACAAGCTACTTGCATACTGTTTGATCTATTTGATACTTGGATCTCCAATTATAAATAATACAGGGTTCTGTGTACGCCCAACAAATAGAAACTAGTTATCTTGGGCAAAGCCATAAATAGCATACCAATCCCCTCAATTCGATGACATACATGATACAATGAGTTCCACTTTAATGCCCAATGTTATGGCGCATACTCACTATCCACAGTACACTGCCACTGAATGTAACGAAGGCTTGTATCACACGATGAGATATATTAAATTTCAATTGTATCTGATCATCTGCGCATCTATTGTACACCTATTTGTTTAAGCTATTTCACTAGAACGATGTTTTTATGACTACTATGTAGTATTTGAATGTGTTAGACTTGAATAAAAATTGTTAAATGCAGTGAGTAGGCATTGTTTGTTAAAAGCACTCCTGTTAAATGGCTGTTTGTTAAAATCAGTTTGTTGAAAGAAAACTCATGTTTGCAAATTTTTAATTTCCTACTCATTTTGTTAATCATTATGTTATTGTGTAGGCATGAATGCTCACATTCAAATTAGTTGGTATCGATGCCTTTGCCTGTAAAGAGATTTTGTTGTATGATAATTCACAAGATCATGTTCATGCATAACAATAATAGGTTATAGTGGGGTTAATTTCCTGTTGTAGATTTGTTTGTATTAGTCTACCATTTTCTTAATCAGATTGATATATAGGGGTTTATGGTCTGCTGTTACTAGTCTGATATACGAAGGTATTTAACTTATAATTTTTACTCATTTGCAGACATGGTTCAGAGCGGAGTAAATGTTCCCTTTAGGCTGCTGAAATCAATGACGAACCAGGATGATGACACGGATAAGGTATTAATGCTAATGGAGGTAAATCCATCCATGTTAGATCTATTAAATTAGTGCAAAATGCTAGATTTGTTGGTCATAAATGAATATTTGTTGTTTTTGTGGACCATTGTTCTTAAATACAACACCCTTTTATTGATCTTCTAGAAATTCTCATGCTCGATTTGTGAATTTGTGTATATTAATGAGTTCCCTGTTTTCTTTACTGTTTTATAGGGCAGATACATGAGAATAGGAGCTGAACAACTTCAATGGAAACAGGAGCTGAATTCCCATCCTCAGCATCAGTTTCCATGGAAACAGGAGCTGAACATCTTGGAGAATCAGAGGTCGAGGAAGAATCTTCAAGCCCAGATCCAAGCTTTGCAATGGCACTCAAAATCTTAACCATGTCCACTCCGAGCCCACGTAACAAGGAAGCGTGACGCATTAGCTCATTGAGACCACTAGACAAGGATCCCAGGGTATATCCAGTAAGGACGCGCATAAGCAATGAGGCAACAAAATTTCCTTCGAACCATAAACACGAGCAGCGCTTTCAGGAGCATTAGTTCCGAGAGATATAGCACGCAACGAAGCTTTCATCAGTGACCATCGATGATATGCAACCAATGCTTCAGTATAAAGAGGTTGCATGCTGTCTAGGCTTCATTTGTTTGGTTTAATTTTCTTTTGTAAATAAAGAGTGGAGGCTTATATAAAATGTAAATGTTGAATATAATGTTCTTGTTTTTGTGGACTATTTTTGTATTTGTTCTTATGATTTGAATAGTGTGGTAAGAATAATTGAATTTGTTTAAATTCAGGATATTGGATTTTGAAAAATATTTTTTTAAATATGTATTAATATTATTAACGGATCTGTACCGTTACAAAATCAGACAAAAGTGTTATAAAAAGTGGTGTTATAAGGTAAAAATATTAACATAGATATCCGTCACTAAATCAAAATTAGTAATGGTAAAATACTGTTGGTAAATTCAGAATTAGTAAAAGAACTTTACCGTTACTAACAGTAACGGTAAAATTCTGTTACTAATTTTGTGCTCAACGCCTTTTTCTAATGGAAAAATTTCGTTACTAATTTTTTATTAACGGTAAAATACCTTTACTAAAGGCGTGTTTTGGTTTAGTGCCCCTTCATATTATATCCTAAAGTAATGACAACAACTCCCCCATCATAGATATTACCGACGATACAAAGATCATACAGTGGATTTACCTTGCGTGTATGTATTGCAGAGATATAACTAAAAAGTAATTGACAAGCAATTTAATAGAAGAGACGAGAGAAACAGAGGAGAACACAAGGGTTTAAGTGGTGGTTAGGTCATTGCCTTGCATACACTGTACAAAATGTGAGTGTTTTCACTAGAATAGGGCATAAACAACCATTGGAGAAAAATACAAGCTCTCTCTCTCTCCCAATTTAATTTTGCAGAGTAACAGTAGGATTTTTACCATTCGATCCCAATGAAAAAGACACAGTATGTCTTTTAGGCTGAAGGGTGTGCAGTGTCAACCCCAACATGCGTCCCATGCTCACCTGAGGTCGTGGCCTATAAGAGAGTGCCCGTTGTCTATAAATTAAGCATGGTAATCAAGGTAAATATTTCCTCACATGGGTTATTGATCTCCAATAACGATTTTATGTAGATATGAATGTAATGTTCCCGTCATGCTTTCCATGCGTGGACGAACATATTTGTAGGAGGAAAGTCCGAGGCGATACGAGAGGTATCGGCCCGACCGAGACTCTGTGCGGTGCCTGGTTCCATGTTCAAAGTCGAGACAAGATAGGGTGGTTGTTTGGGCTCGACACACCTATCCCTTGACCTTAAGGTCGATGGTTTGTGATAAAAGTGTCCTCTGAGGATGATACTCAACAACTGGTACGAGTGAGATTGGTCTCCACTTGGAAACAAGACTGTATTGGTTTTCTACCACAGTATGTTAGGTGTAAGTGAGAAGTGTGGTCTCATCTGTTGGATGAGACTAGTGGTTCGTTGTATGCCAAGATGCACTACACCAAAATGGGAGATTTGTGAGTGCTGTTAGCACTCACAAATGACCTTTATAACTGCTATTTACCGTCATAATTTAGGGGGTGACAAAAGAAAATTTATAACTCCTAACAGCAGTCACAATTTTTTATAACCCCTATGGAGTTATGACTGGTGACCCCAATTTGTAACTGCTATTCGTAACTGCTGTCAGCAGTTACGAATCATATATTTGTAACTGCTGTTAGCAGTTACAAAATTAATAGTAGTGACAAATTTGTGACTCCTATTAGGAGTTACAAAATTAAATTTGTTAAATGTTGTAAAAGCTATTACAAATATCTTTATATTTTCACAAAATGATGAAATAATGAAAGTAAAATAAATATCATGATAACAAGTCTAAAAATTTTGACAACATTTCATTTATATTTCTCATATTCCAAATATCCAGTACACATAAAACTTGTTAAACTTAATTTAACATCAAACAACCCCTAAGTGGGCGCCAAGTACAAAATGAACATAGAATAAAAAATAAAGTAAAAAAAGTAACGACACAACACTTCGATGACATGGAATGCCATGAACATGTAACAAATCATTCTAAATCTAGACCAGGAGTCACCACGCAGTGGATACGATTCGTGAAGTCTAGGTATATCAGCTGTGGGGGGTATTGATGCGGTGACATCCTCCCTCGTGTACTCGGAGTATGCATGTTGAGCAAGTTTAATGGACTCAAAATTTTTGAATTCGGCGCCTCGGTATCCATTAACTTGTGCTTGTGTTGCTTGCCACAAAGTGTAAACACCTGGATTTAGGCCTTTGAATACTACGTATGCCGGATATGCCATGTGTATGCCTGCAAATAATAAAATGTGATTAATATATATATATATATACTAGCGTATGCCCGTGCCTGAAGGCACGACGAAAATTGCAAAAAAAATCGTTACCCGACAACAAAGTGAAATAAATGTACAATATTTCTGTTCTAATTTTAAAAAATTTGGGCAGAGTTCCCTTTATTTATAGGACTATCCACCCTGTTTAAAAAAATAAAAATACTCAACAACAGCAATACTACAATACTCGAGGTCCATATTGGACCTCATTTGAACCACTTCATCAATTTAACAATAATATTGACAACTATTGAATAGGATGTTGAGTCAAGAACCGCACGCATCACCGTCAAGAACCGAACGCATCACCGTTCAACTACATAGTAATCCCAAAACTTTGAATCTACAAATAACTACAAAGTAATCTATATAAGGGGTGGTGGTGGATATGGTAGGAATGATACAAACAAACAACTTCCCCAAAGTTGGGTAAACATATATGAATTTCATTACCATCATCTTACCTTTTCTCGTCGTTAAATGATAGCTTCACTTATATCTTACCTACTCCTTCACCTGAAATAAGACATGTGAATTGATAATTAAAAATGATAGCACAACTTGAACCAAAAACCATCCATTTTACTTGAATACAAAAATCATTGTAAAACAGAAGCATTCTATGCATATGTGACAATTTATACCAGACTATTAATACAACAATCAAATAAACCTTATGAAATAGTAATTCACATACCTGTCATATAATTAATAGAGATGTTGTCTTTGAGAGTTTAGCAGCATAGAAATAAACAGTTACTGGTACCAAACGACTACAAAGTTGTGAACATGATGGTTTGCTGATTAGTAGACCTCGGCAGGGTAGTACATATTTAAGAAATAATACAGGTTTCATACATGACGCATTGGTGCGCTCTAAATAAAGCTTGTGATTCAAGTGCAAATCTATCGCAACGCATTAGTAGAGCTTCAAACACTAACCCTTGCATGACAAGAGAAGTTAAGAAACTATGATACTCCAATACCAACACATGAAGTTCCATTAGAACAATTATAAACCAAACCCTAAATATGAAGTTCAAGCATCCAAGGTGGGATTATGATCCCCAATCATAAGTCTAGCTACTCATAATTGAAACCACACTACACATGATAGTTAACAACATAATTAAGTTAGTTATCTAGTTTAAACACAAACCAATACAAGAGATGGAATTAAATGCAAATTAAAGCTAGTAGAACAAGTAAAGAAGAAGTAAATGAGTAATTTCATTAATAATCACAAGTTGTGTACATGGGGCACAAATGAGTAATTTCACCCTGCAACGATACGAAGTTTGCCATATAGGTGCCCCGAAACTCAGTAAAATTAGCCTGTAACTCATCCATCCGCACCCCGAGATATGTAATGGGGTCAACAGTAGGAGGCACAGGATGTGGGACTGGATGAGGCACTTCCGAAATATCCGGCATAGTAGCATCAGGGGCATAGGAGCATCCAACATAAGCTTTTTCCTCCTCTCCCAATAATCTTGCCCCAAGCTTTTAGCAATGGTCTTATCATTAAACACCTTGGGCAGCCTAGGTATCTTGTCGCTGCCCAAGACCTCACATCCGGCATCCTTGCAAATCCGGGAAATCAGTCGCGCAAAAGGAAGAGTTGTGGTTCCCTTCTCGCTATAGGCAGCGTTCACTATTTGATGCAATATGAGGGCGGGAAGACTGATGACCGTGTCATCCCCTAAAAGACTGTATAAGAAGAGGGCCTGCTTGTAACGGAGGACAACCTTGGTCTGAGTTGGAATGATGGAATTAACGACGATGAGATGGAGGATACGATGTACATCGGCCATGCCCGAAGTGGGGAAAGTCTCCCCAGCCCAAATCTTGCCGGGTGCAAGACGCGCAATAAGTACCTCTTGTGGAAGCTGAGGCGCATCTGCGAGGACCGGGTAATGATAGAGCTCGGGGTTAGAAGCCCCACTAAGGTGCGCAGCCAAGATGGGCTTAGAAATAGTAATCCGCCTCCCTCTCACATACGCTTCATACGTGCCACCGCGCGTAGATATTAGAGAAGCATAAAAACGGCGCACGTGGTCCTCGTTGACCTCCCCTCTCATGGACAGATGGGCCTCCTAATTGAATTATGCTAAATACCGTCTTACAGAAGCCGGCATCTCATCTAAAATCACCTCTTTCTCAATAGCAATCGGGCGACTGGTTTTGAACATGGCCCGATACCACTCCATCTCATCCTTGGAACGAAACGATTCAAAACCAGCGCCTCCCCGTCCAGTAACCGCATTGGATGATGGCTTGGTGATCGAAGGAACCTACAAAACATTAATTCAATACACACACCATAAGTGCGATGCATAAAATCAAAGTAATCGTGAAATTTGGGGAAACTAGGTTCGGAGGCTAAGGGAGAAGAGAGAATGAGAAGTTGATTTGCTGATTTTGAGGGAATTTTAAGTGACCAGGTGAACCGAATCGATTCGGTAGTTAAACCGAATCGATTCGAAACTCTCGAATTCAACACTGTCTAAGGGCGAATCGATTCGGTGATAAACCGAATCGATTCGGATGTAGAGACCTGACACTTTTGGTTTGCTGAATCGATTCGGAAGTAACCCGAATCGATTCACAAATCCTTAATTGTCTACTGGAAGGGGTCGAATCGATTCGGTGATAAACCGAATCGATTTGGATGCTGGGATCAAACTTTCTGCTTTGCTGATTTCCTAAATCTCATGAAATTTGATCATTGGGTTACCTTCAACTAGATTTCTTGGACCCATATGGTATATCTAATGTATGTAACAGGTCCGGAACCAAAAAATGCAACCCCACACGTGTCGGGGGATGCTCGGCACCAAAATTGAGAATTTATCGAACCCAATCACCCCTGCTAACGGGGCTGCTGCGTACGATGTCCGGTTGTAAATCCGCAGATATAATTAGGACGTAATTCACAATGTGAACACCTATTCTTCCCATTCTTCCGACTTAGTTCCAACTAAAGTTCACACACTTAACAATTATGTCGGGTTCTAGATCGGAAGACATGCAAACCAGATTACTAATTGATTCAAAACAGATTACTAATATTTAAAATAGAGTTCAAACACTACTAATTGTTCACTTTGACAATTTGTTCAAATTTCTCAAGACAAATTACTCTGGATCACTTAAGGATAAGACAAAGCAACGGCCAAACCACCCAAGATTTCTCGACATCCTTAATAGTGTCCGCCTTATGACTTTGACGATACAACGAATGATTCTCTTCTCCTGACTCAACACTACTAACGTAAACCTTACGTTCAAATATCAACAATTGATGGCCATGCACCACCGTTCCAGTAGCAGCTGAAGCAGCAACTTGTCCACTTGCAATCTTTCTCTGATTTGAAAAATCTAATAAATCGACATATGGATCATGTGGAGGATCAGTTAAATCTCCAAAGTTTGGCTCAGTTGAATCTCCAAAGTTTGGCTCAGTTGACGCGGGGGGGAGGGGGGGGGGGGTAGGAATGTAATCATGGGGACTTGAATGCGAAACTGGAGTGTAATCATGGGGACTTGAATGCGGAACTGGAGTGTAATTACGAGAACTTGGATGTGGGACAGGAGTATAATTGCGATGACTTGGATTTGGTATTTTCAATCCATTCGATTCAAAAGCACTTAAAAGCATGGTAACAGATGATTTGAGAAATGCCATATCCTCATCATGTTTTTCTTCTCGTGTCTTTGCTCTAGTCAACTGTGTACTATAGGAGCAATTGCCTTAAGTTTACTTTTGGACACGGGTCCAACACCACGAGTCGCCCCCTAGTATCTTTTCCTCTAAAGGCAGTCAATGCATCTGTATCAATACTGTTTTGGCTTGAAGAACCTTGACTACTTCTCAGCTCACTCAATTTTTGCTGCAAAATTATTTATGAATTGATTAAAACCATTGAACGACAAAACTTGAAGGAATTTAATTATTACAACTGAGATTATGAAACTCACCATATCATCAGCTACCTTTGGGTGAAACTCCCCAATTTTCCGCCTACGACTTCCGAGATACACTTCCGAACGATCAACAGGTCGTTTATTGTTAAGCACCTATAAATTAATTTTCCATTAACTATTTGAGCAAGACATATAATATATATACACATTAAAATAAGAAAGGGTTTATACCATCTCCTCGATTTTCTCAGCATACGACATCCGACCAAGACAATGGACGTCAGTCTTTTTAGCCCTGTTCACCCGGCCTTGGTGTCGTTGTTTTAATTTTGCCTCAGATGCTTCGCGCGAGACGAATTCATTCCACTCACGAACAGGGATATGCTCTTTTTTCGGTACTTGATCCTTCAGGGCCTTTATCCCATCACTGTCCAATCCCTTAAAATAAGTCGAGCGGAGGTTACTTCTAAAAGTCTTCAATTGAATACCAAAGGCTTTCATGGACCCCTCCTTCTGGTCGGCCGAAAGATTGAACTCTTTCATGAGCGTATCCCACAAGTCGTCCTTTTTTACTTGCTCAACCGTATCCCAACTCTCATATTTTAAGCCAATACAAGATTTTAACAAAGACAAGGCTAGAGCTTTAAAAGGATTCTTGCCACCTATTGGCAAACCAAATAGGTTAAGGGAAACGTTAGCACGAGAATCAATGGCATAATGTTCATCATGACTTGAACTTTCTGGCCTGGATGATGGAATTGTATTCTCGAACGCCATTTTATGCATTTTTATATTTATGCATTAGTTCATATGTTAATACAAGAGTAAGGAAATAATATAAAAAATATAATATAAGTTATACCTTTTCAACATATTCAAAAAGTTTTGATAACTGAAACCAACATAACATGCCACAATTAAACATCTACTCCTCTAATGCGTTTAATAATTTCTTTAATTCTGGGTTGTCATCCAGAATAGACTGAATCTCGATAGGTGCCTCTATATCGTCTACCGATGTAGTCAAGCGCGGAGGAGAATGTAAAACAACAGACCATGGATCATTGTTGGTGCTCTTTGCATAAAACACTTGCTTTAAGTTTTGGAATGCACAAACGAATGGCTCATCATTAACATTGTCTTTACTCTTCAACTTGGCCAAATCAACCTTCACCATGTGGGTGTCAGGGTCGACCATACATGCATTCTTGTCCTCCACTCTCACCCAATCACAGTAAAATACAGGTATGCTGAAAGATATATAATCTAATAGGATAATTTTTTTTATAATCCCATAATACGTCATCTCAGCTTCTATCAAGTTTTTATCTTTCGTGCTTGCCCTGAAATGAGTTAATGCTTTATATGAAATGCCGCTGTTTTGTTTTCCAATGAGTTTTAACTCGTGTGTGCTTGAAGAGAACACAAAACCATTGACACGATATTGTCCAAACTCCTTGGCTACAAAACTAGGCCCATTTGCTAGACGTGCAAGCCTCGTCGATACTTCACCAGCTTTCAATAACTGAAACCAAAAAAGTATTTGCATTGTGAATATGTTGCAAAGACAGTAAATAAAAGTGAGGTATTACTGTAATCACCTCGGAAGCTACCCAATGCCTAAAGTCATTGTCTGCGCTCGCGCCTCCCTTCCTCCTCTTGGCATGCCCGCACTCATTATATTGCCTAGGTTAAAACACTAAAAATATTAATTTCTAATGAATATAACATTGAACATATTACATTAGTTTACAAAACACTTTAAATAAACTCACATTTTCCATTTATCTATGTCTTCATGCGTCTCGAATACATATCGAGCCACCTGGTTATATTGTGTACTTGTTAGCTTCACTACCTTACCTTTCCCCAGGGCCTCCTCATCAGCAAAGTCTTCTAATTCATCAATAAAGCGTTCACGACCTCCAACGTTTGGGTTAGGTATATATTCCTTTGCATACAAGGAAGCCTCTTCCATAATGTACTCCTCAGCAATGGACCCCTCAACGTACCGTGTATTCTTAACGTAATCTTTAAAAGTTTTCATTAATCGTTCGAACGGATACATCCATCGGTACCTTACTGGTCCACATAAAAGTGCTTCATCGCACAAACGCACTAAAAGGTGGATGCTTATGTCAAAGAATGAGGGAGTAAAGTGCTTCTCCAAAACACATATAGCCTCGACCAAAATTTCTTTCACTGCCATTATGTGTGTCCTGTTGACAACTTTCTCACACAATAGGGAGAAACATAAGCTAATTTGTAGAATGGCCCTTCGAAGATCCTTGCGTTCCAAAAAATAGTGTCCGAACAACAGAGGGATAAGTTGCATATCACATGCCAATCGTGGGACTTGCACTTTTTCAAATCTTTTGTTGCGTCGCAGACAATCCTCCGTAAGTTGGATGAGAAATTAGAAGGTACCTTCAAGCCCTTTAATGTTTCTAAGAACATATTTCTTCCTTCAATGCTCAAAGTATAAGATGCAACTGGCATATGCTTTTTTCCAGTGTTTGTATCTTCTTTCAACCATAATGATCTTTTAATCTTCAAATCACGAAGATCTTCACGGGCTTTTTCTCCATCCTTGGAATGAGAACCACCAATGCATGTGCTTACGAGGTGCTCAATGATATTTTTCTCAGCGTGCATTATGTCTATCACATGTCGGACATGATGTTCCTTCCAGTATGGCAAATCAAACATTATTGATCTCCTGGACCACGCCGTTTTCACATCAACATCCTTTCTTTTACGCTTTTGGGCCAAAATTATGGGGTGTTTCCTCCTCAACTTTTGATCACCCTTTAATGACCTTTCTTCAATTTCCAAACCAGAAAGTCTTGGTGGAGGTGGTCGCGTCTCGGTGCCTTCTGGGAGAAAATTGCTTCGTATTGACCTGAATTTGTGACTTTGGGGAAGAAATCTTCGATGACTATGATAAAAAAGTTTACCACTTTTCTTAAGCCAGCCGGATTCAGTCTCCTCTTCACATATAGGACAACTTAGGTAACCATGTACATTGCACCCAGATAAGGTCCCATAAGCAGGAAAATCATGAATTGCCCATATCAACATAGCTCTCAAAATGAATTCCTCCTTTTTGTATGAGTCGAATGCTCTCACACCTTCAACCCATAACTCATTCAATTCATCTATTAGTGGCGCTAAGAAAACATCAATGTCACTACCCGGTGCTTTTGGAGCTGGTATCAACAACGACAAAATTGAAAACTCCTTTCTCATGCACAACGACGGAGGCAATTTTAAAGTCACTGCAAACACAGGCCATATACTCTTATCTGTGCTCAATTTTGCCAAACGGGTTAAACCCATCTGTTGATATTCCGAGGCGAATGTTGCGTATTTATTTAGAAAAGTCCGGGTATCACTGATTTACAGATTTCCACACAAATGAATCAATCGGATGTCGCATGAGATTCTCACCCACCTCCGCTCGACCATGCCAAGTCATTGCCTCTGCTATCCAAGGTATAGTGTAAAGTCTCTTCAATTGAGGACCTAAAGGGAAATACTTTAACACCTTCTTAGGTATTTGCGTATCTACTTTCAACAAACGTTTATTATGTACTATCATCTTTTGTTCATATCTAGGTTCCTTACATACAGGACAAGCCCGTTTGTCCTTATGCTCCTTATAGTATAAAATGTAGTCATACTTGCAGCATTGAATTGATTTGTATTTCATACCCAAACCTTTCAAATTATCCTTCATGATCGGATAATTGACTGGCAGTGTATTTTCTTTGGGGAACAAATCTTTCGCCCAGAGGAGTATTACCGTCACACTTTTTCCCGACAAGCCAAATTTGCTCTTTAAGTTGTGCAACCCAACCATGGCATATAACTTTGTGTGGTCGAAGTTGGAGTTATGGTATAATGGTGTTGCGGCTGCTGCTTTTAATCGTATATAATCCTTAACTTGGTCCGTATCGTTGCCAACATGATCCTCACATCCTAAAGCATTCCCTCTACTATCTTGCTTTTCTTGTGCTGCGTGCACTTCATACGTATCATTTATGAGATCGTATAACCTAGCATGTACTAACGGGTCACCATTTGTGTGAACGGTTTCATTGACAAGTATTTCTTCTGGAATATACTTAAATTCCCTCTCCCCATGGAAATGCCAAAACGTGTAGTCAGCTTGCATACCCCAATGAAACAAATGTACTTTTACATCTACCCCTTTCAAGCGTTTCCCATTTTTACAACGATTGCACGGGCATGGGATAATATCAGTTTCGAGATTCTTCGTTGCATAATTCACAAAGTCTTTAACCCCCCACTCTCAACTTTCACCCATCCACTCTTTATATTGTGGAAACCCCATTAATTCTACAATACAAACAAATAGAATCTCAGTAAATTATAAAACTAAATCAAGTTTGAGCTAATATTTAGAACATAATCTCTGACTTATCATTGCATTAATACTATCATTGCATTAAAACTCACAAGAAAACCCAACCAAGCACAAAACGTCAAAACTTCAACGAGCACAAAATAATGGTTGTTTAATTAATTTTTAGATAAAATAAATATGAATAGTATAAAATGATTATTGAAAAAAATATAACATATTCCCAAACAACATAATATTCAAAAAACGAAAGAGGTTAAACGATGTGTAGATATACTCACAACAAAACAATCAGATTTGGTTATATTTTGTCTAGAGAACGTTGACCACAAAGCTCGGGCAAAACTCGTAATATTAAAAATCCATTTGATTATATTTTGTCAAAAAAATATAATGTCTAGAGTTTTTGAATAATATTTTGTCAAAAAAATAACCTTAATACAATTTCTAGGGCTTATTAACATAAAATACAATTTGTATATAAATACACACTCATAAACACACATATAAACAGAAATCTATACATTCACATACATACACAATCATGTAAACATAAATTTATACATACACACACACATATAAACATAAATCTCTACATACACACAAATATACACACATACCCACACATAATAAGAATCGAAATTAGGCTTTAGACATAAATTATACAACAAAAATACCCAAAAATATACCTGTTTGATTCACATAAATTAGGGTTTTAGAATCGCAAATGCTTCTTCACATCAACGTCTTCTTCAAAGCTAAGAAAAATTTCGTTTTTGGCAAATGAAATAACAAACGAAATTAGGCCAAAATTTTGTTTTTGGCAAATGAAAGAGAGAGGGAAATTAAAGCGGGAGTTCTTCACGTAAGATAGAGGGAAATTAAAGTAGGTGAAATTTTTTGTGACTGCTAATAGCAGTCACAAATTGAGTCTAAGATCAAAATTTGTGACTGCTGGGAGCAGTTACAAATTTATGACTGCCAATAGCAGTTACAAATTAAGTCTTAGGCCAAAATTTGTGACCGCTAATAGCAGTTACAAATTTGTGACAGCTAATAGCGGTCATAAATTAAATCTAAGACTAAAATTTGTGACTCCTCATAGCAGTTATAATTTCGTGACTGCTCATAAGAGTCATAACTTATGTCTATTAATAAGCTTGTGACAGTTATAAATTTGTGACTGCTTATAGGAGTCACAAATTAATTATATGGTAACATTTGTGACTCCCATTAGCGGTAACAAACTAATTGACTCAAAATTTTTTTAACCAATTAATTTTATCACCCCTAATGGCAGTCATAAATATTTTTGTGACTGCTCCCGGGAGTGACTAGTTTGTCACCCCTATTGGCAGTTGCAAAAAGGCAGTCACAAAATTAATATTTTGGTGTAGTGATGTCATCTGGACGAGACTACACTTATGTATATCAGTTACCCCTAGACCTTAGCCTTCGGTGTCACTAGGAAGATGGGGTTTAAACTTGGTCCTTATTGTCTTCAAGACGACTCTGCTAAGTGTCTCATATGATGAATAGTTTGCATGTCACGACTTTGGTGGCCTAGCTGTCTATTAGCTATCAATCGTACTTTGGGGAGAAAAAGGTCATATTATATGACATAACGATCATATCGCTCCCATAAGCTCTTGGGTCACTTCCCATTATGAGACGTATGCCAGTTGTTGGTCACCCCTTGGATATGTCAGAGGTGGCCTAATTTTGAAGAGGTTGGGTGCACTTTTCAAGACGCATCTGGCCTATGTGCCCAACCCTCAAGTCATACCAGGTCTTGGTTGACACACCCCACCCAGTCGCTTATATTTAAGTTTGAAATTCAAAGTGAGTCAAACCATATTTCAATTAACCAAACGATAAACAAGAGTCTTTATTTTAGAGTTATCAACGGAAATCCATAAAACTAAAAACTTTTCACAACATTAAAATACTTATGCTTATATAATTTGCTTGAAGGATAAGTTGACTTTATTACATCTTTTACATATAAACAAAACTCATTGTTTTACTTATTCCTTGCTAACCCAACCTAACCTCTAAGATTTGACAAGTGAAATCACGATAACTAAATGCCATAAACATAGCAACCGTGAGCAAAATAACTCAATAAATGCATCATTACTACACTATTGCATAAAATTAAATGCAATCAATCTTATCCATATACTAATGTATAAACTTATTCGGTTCATTCATAAAGATAGACCCAACTTTACGAACCATGGTTCACATATCCTGTTTGCAATAAATTATTCTCCCCCATTCCTGGTCGGGAAATAATCCCTTATCTATAATAGACAATCCACCCCCATCCATGTGGGGGAGTAACCTCCCATTTCAGTAAACTAAAATGAACAATTTCATATTTATAATGTCCTCATCATATTCATAAGAATTTACATATATATCTTTTCAGTGAGTACAATCACCTCGGGTTCTCAACTATATATTTGTGTTTCTCTCTGGTGGAGCGGGACTTAGTGGATTAGACTTTAAACCTGTCAATCCAACTGAATCAGTATTTGTTTTAAATCATAAATATTATATTAATGTATCTATGTAGTTTTCAAGGATTATACAACTATAATATAATCCCACTTAAGTAGAATTCCATGAAACTCGAGTAAAGATAATGCAATGGTATCTATGTTGGTAAAGTTATAAACATTCAAATCTAGAAAATACTTCATAAGGAATTTATAAATAAAACTAAATAAACATAAAATTATACTTCTAAATATATATAATCTTGGAACATGTACTCAAAATACCAATTGGAAGGAGGAGATAAGAATATTCTTTCATGGGGTATCTAGTAAGGCATCAAATTATTATACTCTACACTTATTTATTCTAAATTGATAAATTTTACAAATGAAGGTGTCCAACCTTATCAATATGAAAACATATCTGAATATGCTTTCCAGTACAAGTAACAGTGTAATTTTTCAATCTTTCTAGAGCAAGATATGACCATTTCTTTACGGCATATTAAATCTGTCCTACAAGTTCCTCCACTGTGCAGTCAACTTCCAAAAATTTTCATAATGTTTTTACACACGTCTTTCTATGATTTTCAATCCATTTTATGTACACATACTGAATAATACTATATTAAAGTTTCATAACTTTTGGAGTTCATATTCTATGTCAGAAGGTTTATCAAAATCATGATATATCTTAACGAATTATGCAAATAGTATCTATGTACGAACTTATAACCATTACCAAGGTCTAAACACATTGAGATTAGTTCTGTTTTTTAGATTTGCTTTGTATAGTTGATACTAGTTTCATTTTCATCTAAAACTATGCAATTCCCGTAAGTATACAAATATGTATAACTTTGAATACGAGGGAATTCTATACAAAGCAATATGGCTTACACATACCACTTATTTTAGGTATGAACATATACATACAGATACAAAGGAGGATGAAATTTTAATCAATAGTTGATGATTTATATACTTTCAATAAGTGTAATCCAATAAAAAAGCAATATTAACACATAAATATACCTTGGAAACACTTTTATGATTTTATTTGAATTTTTCTCAGCTTTTCTTATCACATTTTCTTCCCGAAGCTTCTCCTTTCTCTCTCATCAAGCCAAAACTTATACAAACTGAACCAAGGGTTCAAAATGATGAAGAAATAGGTGATATTCAGGGGTTTAAGTCTATCAAACCCGCCTCCCTCTCCAAGCAATCAAATTAAAACATTTGGTTTTAAAAGATAAAATACCACTTAAAAGGATGGACAACTTTTCCCTTGGTTCGTAAATTCAGTATAACTTCTCACTCAGATATCCATTTTACACACTGTTTATTGTGTTGTAAACCCAACTAAGTTATATACAACCATGTAGTTTTTGTCTTGACAAAATTGTCACATAATATGAGTCAAAAATAGTCCATAACACGAACATTCCTACTAGAAATCTTAAACTTTTGATGTTTGTAACCATCTTGATATTTCATGATTCTTGAAGGTACAATTACACTAAAATATAATATAATAACATTATATATATAAATAAAACTTAATATATATATATATATATATATATATATATATATATATATATATATATATATATATATATTTCACATAAGGTAAGCATGATCCAAATATAATTTATCATTGTTTTATTCGAGTTATCACAACTTTCCCTCATAAAATTTGGTCCCCAAACTTTAATATGAATGTCACTTTTCAAACAAATGAGGATACTATTTCTTGACGCCATCCTACCTTTGCCATGTTGCTTCTTTAATTTTATGGTTCCTCCACAAATCTTTAACCAAGGGAATAACTTTATTCTTTGATACTTCCTCCTTACGATCAATAATTTCCATCGATTCCTCAATTTATGATAAGTCTTCTTTCAATTCAACTTGTTGAATTTTCAATTAATGCGATGGGTCCGTTAAATACTTACGAAGCATCGATACATCAAATACATCATGAAAACGAGACAATTCTAGATGTAGTGCCAATCTATATGCTAGGATCCGATCTCTTTCCAACGCTTCATATAGATGTATCTTGGAATTAAATTTCCATTTTCCTTGACGCCCTTCCATGGTGAAATACGTAGGAATACAAAATCTCCCTCTTGAAATTCAAATGGATTCTTTATTTTATCTGTATAAAATGTCCGTTGGTTTTGTGCCATTTTTATCCATTCCCGAATCGTTTTAATCTTTTTAGTTGTCATATCTATCAATTCAAAACCCCAAATTTTTCTTTCACCTACTTCATCCCAACACAAAGGCGTTCTACATCTATTCCCATATAAAGCTTTATAAGGAGACATACCAATGGTAGATTGATAACTGTTATTATAAGAGAATTCCATCAATGGCAAATGATCATCCCAACTACCCTTGAAATGAAACACACAAGATCGTAACATGTTTTCTAAAATTTGAATCATCCTTTCTGATTGTCTGTCTATTTGTGGATAAAATGCTGTACCAAACTTCAAACTAGTGCCCATGGCATTCTGTAAATGAGTCCAAAATTTATAAGTGAATGTTGGATCTTTGTCTGATACAATTAACACTGATGCCCCGTGCAAAATGATAATATCATTAATGTACATACATGCATACTTGTCAACAGTGTAAGTAGTCTTAACTGGAAGAAAATGATATAACTTCATTAATGTCTACAATCACCCAAATAGACTCAAGCCCCCTTTTTGACCGTGGTAATCCTATTACAAAATCCATCATTATATGCTCCCATTTCCATTTCGAAATAGGCAATGGCTGCAATAATCATGCCGGCTTCTGATGTTCTACCTTCATCTACTAGCATACTAAACATTTAGCTACAAATTTTGCAATATCATGTTTCATATTATTCCACCGATAATACTCTTTCAAATCTCTGTACATTTTGGTACCTCTAGGATGCATAAAATAAATTAAACTATGTGCCTCTTCCAATATATCCTTCTTTAAGGACGGATCATTTGGTACCCAAATTCTATTTTTATGAAACAACAATATATCATTCTTAATCTGAAAGTCACTCTCTTACCATCCTGAACCTCATGTTTTATCTTCTCAAGGTATGCATCATTAATCTACAAATTTTGAATACATTCTGCCAAGAAAGGTCTCAATGTAACATATGCCAATTATCCTCCCTATTTTAATAACTTTAATTAAATCCCCATCGATGCCAAGTCATGAATATTTCCAACACGTGCACATTGTATACAATTAATAATCCCTGATGATTTTCGACTCAAAGAATATGCTATTATATTGGACTTCCTTGGATGTTGATCGATGGTACATTTAAAGTCTTTAATCAACTATATCGACCGCCTTTGTCTCAAATTTTGTTCTTTTTATGTAAACAAGTTTTTCAGACTTTGATGATCCGTAAATATCTCACAAGTTTATCCATACAAGTAATTTTGCCACAACTTCAAAAATAAAACAATGGCAGCTAGCCCCAAATCATGTGCAGGGTAATTTCGTTTATATATCTTTAATTGTCTAGAAGCATATGTGATTACTTTTCCATTCCACATAAAAACATATCCTAACCCTTGAAATGAAGAGTTTGTATAGATTACAAAAAACTCATTCCCACACATAATCATAAGTATAGGAGTTGAAACCAACCGATTCTGTAATATTTAAAACTCCTCTTGCATTCTTCTTCCCACACAAATTTCATTTCTTTACGAGTCAACTTTGTCAACAGTACTATGGATGAAAATTCCTTAATTAATTTATGATAGTAACCTGTCAATCCTATAAAACTCCTAATTTTTGTCACATTCTTAGGACTCTCCCATTCAATAATGGCTTCTACCTTATTTGGATCAACATATATCCCATCTCTCGAGATAACATGCCCTAAGAACTTAATTTCATTTAACTAAAACTCACACTTGCTAAACTTAGCAAATAATTTATTCTCTCTTAAAATTTATAATACAAGAGTCAAATGTTTTCACGCTCCTCCATACTACGTGACTAAATCAAAAAATAAAAGATCCATAAAAATTATTGGAGCATTAGTTAATCCAAATTGAATCATAAAAAACTCATAGTGCCGATATCGAGTTCGAAATGCTATTTTGGAAATATCACTATCTTTTACTTTCAATTGGTGGTAATTCGATCTCAAATCAATCTTTGAAAACACTATGGCCCCTTGTAATTGATCAAATAAATCATTGATATGCGGTAGAGGGTACTTTTTTCTAATGGTTACCTTATTCAACTACCAATAACCAATAGGTAATCGCATTGTTCCATCTTTATTTATTACAAACCAGACTTGGGTTCCCTATGGTGAAACACAAGGACGAATAAAACCCCTGCTTATCAGATCTTGTAATTGGACTTTCAATTCTTTTAACTCTATCAGAGCCATTCTGTATGGAACAAGGGAAATTGGAGCAGTACCTATAACTAATTCAATAGAAAACTCTACTTCGCGACTAGGCGACAATTCTAGCAACTCCTCTTGAAAGACATCAGAAAATTCTCTAACCACCGGTATATCTTCAATCTTAAGTGCCTTTTTGCTATTATCAACCACATAGGTTAAATACCCTATACAACCTTTACTTAATAACTTCCTGCTCTTAATTTCTGATACATGATAATCAGGAACAACATTCCTTTCTCTTATAAACCAAAACGGGAATTCGCCTAGCAAAATATAACTTCTTTTCAAAATACAGTCAATAGAAGCATTTTAAGATGATGACCAGTTCATCCCCAAGATAATATCAAAATCCCGAATGGATAATTGTATTAAATCAACATATAAATCTCGCTCACCCATTCGTAAGACACAATCTTTATAAACATGCTTAACCATAATTACACCTTTCATTGGGATTAAAATGTATAAAGCACAATTGAGAAATGAACATGGTCTACCAAAATATGAAATAATGGGTAGTTATATGAATGAATGTGTAGATCTAGGGTCAATAAGCACATTTAGATCGTTATTTACAATAGAAATTTTACTTGTAACAACTTGCGGTGTTGCATGAGCATCTTGAAACATCATCTCCTACACTCGTCTTCTAGCCTTCGATCCACTTGCTTGTTCTATACCTCTTTCTCTAGTTGTACTACCTCGAGATGATCCTTTACTAGGACCCATACTATTAACTGAAACTGTTCTTGCTAACATAGGATAATTATTTTTCAAATGACCCTTTAAAATATTCTACATTTAGTAACTTTGGGCAATTTCTCTTTATATGACCCGTTGTTCCACAAAAGAAATAAGCATTTGGATTGCCATGTGCTGAAACTCCCGAACCTCTTCCACTACTAGCTTCACTCCTTTCTGAACTTCTTCCCATACCAGTGTCATAGTGAAATTTTTGTACTCCAAGCCTTGGATATTCTGTATCACTACTCCTTCAATAATTCGGATTGAATATACTTCTCTTTTCACCTTGTTTTCTTTTCCCTCTTACTTCATTCACATCCTTTTTACTAGCATGGCTTTATTCATGGATGACTAATTAACAGTCTCTAAAGCCCACAATAGTGCTTTAATGACCAACTCTAGTCTATCATGGAATCGACTACACATGTCTTCCTCATTCTGTATAAACCTCGAAGCAAACCTAAATAAGGCTATAAGATTAACTCCATACTCTTTGACTATTATCCATCCCTGACTCAATATGAAATATTCTTTCTTTTCCTGTTTTTAATAAATTGGAGGAAAATACTTATCATACAAAGCTTTAATAAAAGCATCCCATGAGATCACATTCCCACCTCCTGTAGTAATCAACAAATGTTTGGTGGCATCCCACTAATACTTAGCTTTTCCTTTCAACATATACGTTGCCCAGGTCACTTGTTAACTTCCAGAAATTCTCATTTCCCCCAAAATAAGTTCAACTTCTTTAACCCATACTTCGGCCTCAGTAGGATCAGTTGCTCCTTTAAACTATGGTGGATTCATCTTAATAAATTTCTCGTGTGAAGTATTCCTCTCTTCTCGGTGTATCATCTCCCCATCCCTAGCCAATGCTTGTGCCTATGTCTCCTAGCCTATTTTTATTCCATCTGACCCATAAACCTAGCTTGTTTATCTTCTATTAAAGTCATAGCACGTGCCATTTTTTGTATATTGGTCAATTATTCTGGCTCGAGTTCTACATTTATATGAACAAGTTGCTCAACCTCCGCTTCTGCTGGAATATTAGAAGCCCCATCTTTTACTCCCACATTAACAATCCCTCGTTCCATTCTTTTATATTTGAAATAAATCAAAGATATAACAACATGCATATATACATATCTTCTCTAATATAATCGTTAGAATGTAAAAACAAACATATTTCTTATATTCACCGCCAAATCTAGATCCTTTTAACTCCAGAACCTCTAAAGCATAGGCTCTGATACCAAAAGTTAACACACACCGACCTAGTTACTTATATTTAAGTTTGAAAGTCAAAGTGAGTCAAACTATAGTTTCATTAACCAAACCATAAACACGAGTCTTAATTTTAGAGTTATTAATAGAAATCCATAAAACTAAAAACTTTTCACAACATTAAAAATGCTTGTGCTTATATAACTTGCTTGAAGGATAAGTTGACTTACTTACATTTAAACAAAACTCATTGTTTTACTCGTTCTTTGCTAACCCAACCCAACCTCGTAGATTTGATAGTGAAATTACGATACCTAAAAACCATAAACATAGCAACCGTGAACAAAATAACTCAATAAATGCATCACTGCTACACTACTGCATAAAATTTAATGCAATGAATCATATCCATATACTAATGTATACACTTATTCGGTCCATTCATAAAGAATGACCGAACTTTTCGAACCATGGTTAACATATCCTGTCTGCAATAAATTATTCTCCCCCATTCCTGGTCGGGAAGTAATCCCTTATCTATAATAGACAATCCACCCTCATCCATGTCGGGGAGTAACCTCCCATTTCAGTAAACAAAAATGAAAAATTTCATATTCATAATGTCCTCATTATATTCATAAGAATTTATATATATATCTTCCAGCATGTACACTCACCTTAGGTTCTCAATTATATATTTTCGTTTCTCTCCGGTGGAGTTGGACTTAGTGGATTAAACTTTAAACCTGTCAATCCAAATGTAAGAGGGTAGTCCCTTTGTAGCCTGGGAGTGTGGTAATACTAGTTGAGGTGTAACCTCTATAGGTATGGTGATGAACGATAACCTGAAAACTTTTTTTAATGAACATAAGTAAACACACAATATTATATTTAATCAACACTCAGATTGGACTCACAAAACACTCTTGTATAACTCAAACAATAATAAATAAAACTCAGAAGTAATTCAGTCAGAGGCAGAGAGGAGTAAGCACCCTAAATACACATTGGCAGGCAACCAAACACACCACCAACTCCTGAAAGATCTCTAGTTAGCTATTCAAATCTTCGCAATAAATGACAATGGTGGGTGAGTAAGAGCTCTGATTTGCAATAACTTCTCCCTAGTATATCCTCTCTCTCGCCAATATATCTTTAGAAAAGAACCCTCTCTCTCAGAGGTGGTTGAGGCCAATAAATATCCCCCCCACCACTCCTGAGATGGCTTAGTCCCTTACAGCTGTAAGAAGACGTCCCCCCCATGCTTTACGTCATAAACATTAAAAACCTGATGGATTAGTCAGCTCTACGTCATAAACATTAAATGCCAAGACATGCCTTTTTTTTAATCAATGTGGGTCAGAGGTCTGTCACCACAGAGGTGGTTCACCAAACCGTCTGACAGCCCCAATACCATAGTGATTTACTCGAGTATGGATTGGACATTGTTTAGCTGGATGGTGACATCACCTAAAGTAGATGTAACATTAGGTAGAGGGTTATTTGGTTTAAAAATCAACATATGATGGAACTCAAGGCTACGTTGCACAAGCTTCATCGGTGAAAGGTCTCTCGGTGTTTTACCAGGTGTATCTAAGATGGTCAGAAAAAGCCCCAACGATGCCTCACTTCTCAATCCTCCAAACCAAGTCCCTCTGAAGTTCCCACAATAATGTCATTCGATAGAGCATAAAAGCTCTCCCAGGACCTGCCAGGCCTTGTCTCTCCTGAGTATCATTTGACCGCACAGTGATAAGTTATAATCATTACATCATTACAATCATTACATCGCATAGTCAATATAAACAAAGGTTACATCCAGACTAAGTAAGAACGGAAATAAACTGAGCTTGATCACTGGGCTGCATCGCTGAGTTGCCTCGCTGGTTTCTTATCTTGAGTCTTTTATTCTATTTCAGGAGGCTCCCTCTAATCCGGAGATTGCCTTCAGGCCCCCCTATATTTTCCCCTTTGTGTAGATATTTGTTGTGGCCAACAAGAAATGTCTACGCAAAATACTTCTCAATCCGATATGCCCTGTCATGTTGCGTTGAAATAAAATCTTTCGTTTGTGTATTCATTGAAAATTCTACGTTTATATCTGTAAGGACATAATTTTATAAATGTCCAGGTGGAATCTAGGAATATTTTGTTTTCCCTAGATCACAGTTTGTATGTCTGATACTGCTACATTCGGCACGTCATCACGATCATCCATGACGGCCTTTATCCGAATCCATGCATCCATCATCTTCACTCGTGCATCAAGCTACATACTACGTACTGCTCAACCGTTTCCCACAACTCCACGATGCACTATCAGTAAAATGATTAATTGGAGTTTTTTATATTTGCATAAATATTTGGGATTTTTTTAGAAAATATTTTTTAAAGTCTGAATTTATTTTTTATCAAATGCAGAATTTTTCTAAGCTGAATCGGTCTTTTTTTTTGGAAAGCGTGCTCGTTCAAAAGAGATGTCACTGTCGTTCGAACGACATAGACATCTCGCGCGATGTCGTTCGAACGACATGTGTCCTCGTTCGAGCGACATCTAATGTCGTTCGAACGACGCCGCCAACCTCAATTTCTGTGTCAAATGCTGTCACCACTATTTGCTGGTCAAATTCCTTTTGCAGCATGTTGAGCAAATTCCGGCCCAGATTCTTACTTCTTTTCTTAAAGATGTTTTTTAGGCTTTAAAACTTCCTTATAAATGCATAATTAATTCCCATTTATCATTTGCACATCATAAACCTTCAAGAGATTATTCTTACTCATTTTGGAGTATTTTGTGGAGAAGTCGGTAGCTTCTTCATTGCTGCCCATCTGGAATTCTTGCGGGAGATTCCAGCCGACGACATCGGAACCGACACCCACAGGTATTTTCGTATGTCACACATTATAATCCGTGTAACCGTTCTTTACAAATTATAGTGAAAATAATATGGTTTTTCCCTGCGGGGATTTTTCCTGATATGTTGTGTCACATGCTATATTTATTTGATTTGATAAATCATCTAGATGCATGTTTTTAGGATTTAATTGAAAAACGGTGTTTAATTAAATAATTCCTTTATTTGAACCAAAGCGCACTCTTCAAATTGGTATCAGAGCCAATTACACAATACACCGTGTAATTTTCCGCAAAAGTTTTCTAAGCTATCAATTTTTTGAAAAATTGATTTTTGAAATAGGGCATGTTCAATGGAGAAATTATATAATAAAATGCCAGTTTTTGACGAGAAAAACTATGCTTACTGGAAAGCCTGCATGAAATCTGATTTAAAAGCCATTGATGAACGTGTTTGGATTTTGGTTGAAAAAGGGTGGACACCTCCCTCCGTCACTGCTAATAATGTGACTAATTTAAAATCTGTGACTGAATGAACTGAAGACGAATTTAAATGGTCATCTTTTAATTCTAAGGGTTTAAGTGCTATTTCTTGATTCGTCACACCTGACGAGTTCCGACGTATTATGACGTTCACCACGTCAAAAGAGGCATGTGATGTTTTACAACTTACCCATGAAGGAACTAGTGCTGTGAAAGTGTCTAAACTGCAAAATTTAACAACTCAATTTGAAACTATCACCATGCTTGAGACTGAATGTTTTGATGAATTTTATGCTAGGTTATATGATATTGTTGACACTAGTTTTAATCTTGGTGAACACATTCCTAATGCTAGAGTTGTTAAAAAGATTCTAAGATCACTTCCTAAGCGTTTTATTCCTAAAGTCACTGTGCTAAATTCTATTGGTAATTTAAATACGCTTAAATTGGAGGAACTTGTAGGAGACTTACAAACGTATGAAATTGATATGTTTCCTAAATCCTTCAAACCTAAAGATAAAGGTATTGCACTTAATGCCCAGGCTAGAAAAAGTGAGGGGTCGGGAAGAAAGAGAGTTGAATCATCTAGAAAAAGGGAGATAGAAACGTCAGATTCTGAGTGTGATTTTGATTTAGATGATTTGGCCCTATTTGCTAAAAATTTCAAGAAAATTCTCAAATTTAAGAAAAATGAAAATTTCAAAGATAAAAAGTTTTTTGAGAAAAATAAGAAAAATGAAAAAGGTTTTAAATACCCTCCTAAAGACGGTGAGAGATGCTATGAGTGCGATGGTAAGGGTCATAGAGCTTTCGAGTGTGCTACTAGGCTGAACAGACTTGCAAAAGAAAAGGGCAAAGCTGTCTTTAATGCTACCTTTAGTGACGACAGTGAGGTCGATTCGGTGGATTCTGGAGACGAGTCACCGCATGAATGAAACTTCACCGCATTCATGGCTAGTCATACTTGTAGTGATCCACACGAAGTTGAGGATGCTACTTCACAGGGACTTCTCGATAGTGAGAACGATGTGAGTGAGGGGGAGGATGGTGCAAGTGAGAGCGAGTGTAATCTTCAACGTGCCTACGCTGAGTTATATAATGAGTAATTTAAAACCAAAAAGCGTAACAAAGCGCTAGTTCTTAGGATCACCGCTTTAAAGGAAGATTTAGAAGAAGCGAGAGAGAGAGAATCCTCCACCTGCACTACCTTGAGAAAAAGAGAGTCTGCCTGTGTTGAGAAATAAAGTTTGTTTAGTGAGAGAGAGACTGTTTGGAGAGAGAGAGAGTGGCATTGATAAAGAGAAAGGGGACTTGACTAAACAAGTGACTAGTCTTACGAATGAGCTCCATTCCTCCCGGGAGACTCGGAAGAAACTTGAAGCCCTTGTTGCCCAACTTACTCATGATCTTGAGCGAGCACGGGAAGTCATTGTTCAAATCGAGGATATATCTGGAAAGATGGGAAAGATGCTCCTCGGTCCCGCTTTAGGTTTTGGTGATAGGCAGGGAATAGGTTATGATGGTGCCACCACGTCTCAAATTGCACCTGGACCAGTTCCTAAGTTTGCTACGACTCCATATGGCCATCGTAAAAAACCATAAAGGAGAGTTCGACTAAGAAAAACAAATGGAGGTCCGCCTAAGACTGTGTTCTTTTGTACGTACTGCAAAAGAAAAGACCACCTCAGGGAGTTTTGCTATAGTTTGGGTCGGGCACGACGTACTAATGCTCCACCACATCATACTGATGATTTTGCTAGTTTGAGAGAGCGTGTTGAGTTTTTAGCTGCCACATCACAGAGTTTGATGGAGGAATTCCGACGGATATCTTTAACGTCAGTAAATGCTTCTCGCATCCCAGCTAAAACCAACAACAACAAGGGTAAACAAAAGGTTACCACGTCTTGGGTACCTATGAAAGACGAAAAGGCCCTTGTTATTCATGTCGCTCTTAAAGCACATAGTACCTCACAGTGGTGTTTTGATAGTGGGTGCTCCAGACATATGACAGGTGATGTCTCATTCTTTACCTACCTAGAGGATTATAAGGATGGTAGTGTCACCTTTGGAGATAGAAGCAAGTCTAGCATTGTAGGATGAGGTACAGTTGTGTTATCGGGATTTCCCAAGCTAGAGAATGTTTTGTATGTCAAAGGTTTGAAGGCAAACCTTCTCAGCATTAGCTAGTTGTGCGATGATGACTTTGCTGTAAAGTTTGACCGGGACGTATGTAATGTCTATAATCAATCCGATAAACTTTTAGTGCAAGGGGTGAGGACAAAAGATAATTGCTATGGGACTGTGCCCACATCCTCACTTATCTGCAACAGCGCCATGATCACTCCTAAGGATCTGTGGCACCAACGTCTAGGTCACGTGAACGTAAAAGATTTGTCACGTTTAGCTAAAAAGGACCTAGTACGTGTCTTACCATCTCTTGGAAAGATAACTTCCACGATTTTTGGACCCTATCAGTTGGGAAAGCAAATCTGAAGTCCCCACAGGAAGTTGCATTCCATCACCACCTCCCGTGTGCTTGAGTTAATTCACATGGATCTTATGGGTCCTACTCGTACTGAGAGTCTGAATGGTAAGAGGTATATCCTCGTGATGGTAGATGATTTCTCAAGATATTCGATTGTAGGTTTTCTGAGAGAGAAATCCGATGCCGTAGAGTTTTTAAAGACCAAGTGCTGTGTCCTACAAAATCAACACGGAGTCACTATTAACAGAATACATAGTGACAACGACACGAAATTTAAGGAAGCAAAGGTAGATCTTTACTGTGATAGCCTAGGAATCAAACATGAGTTTTCTGCTGTGAAGACTCCTCAGTAAAATGGGATTGTTGATAGAAAGAATAGAACGATTCAAGAAATGGCTAGATCTATGCTCCTAGGTCGTAAGGTTGCTAGGAGATTTTGGGCAGAGGCAGTGTCTACTGCATGCCATACGGTGAATAGGGTCTACCGAGGTTCATGCACACTTAAGATGCCTTATGAATTGTGGACTAGCAAGAAACCCAACCTTGCATATTTCCGTGTCTTTGGGAGTAAATGCTACATCCTACGGGATAGAGAGCAACTAGGAAAATTTGACTCTCGGAGCGACGAGGGAATATTTCTAGGATATTCATCAAATAGTAGAGCGTACCGGGTTTTTAACCTGAAGAGCTCTAAGGTTATGGAGTCAATAAACGTTATCGTGCAAGATGATGAACCTTCGGCATTTATTGATCCTAGCCTTCAGTATGAGGACGAGGAATTTTCTGGTAGAGAATTACTTGTCCCTCACCCACACTCTGTGGACTCTACTCCTGTGTTAGGGGACACACCTGCTTGGGATCGCAAGAGTCATGATCCTTTCTCAATTATTGGCGATCCCACTTTAGGGGTCAAGACTCGTGCTCAGCTAGAGAACGTTGTTAGTCATTTTTTCTACACGCCTACAGTCGAGCCCAAGAATCACAAAGAAGCACTCAAGGATGAACACTGGATATCTGCCATGCAGGATGAGTTGCTTCAATTTAAAAAGAATAATGTCTGGGAACTTGTCCCCCGACGAAGTGAGACTAATGTGATAGGTACCAGGTGGATTTTCAAGAATAAAATGGATGAAAATGGTACCATAATCAGAAATAAGGCTAGGTTAGTCGCTCAAGGCTACACACAAATCGAGGGTGTAGACTTTAGAGAGACATTTTCTCTTGTTACGAGGCTTGAGTCCGTTCGCTTATTACTCGCCATCGCATGTCATCTGCGCTTCAAGTTATATCAGATGGATGTCAAGAGTGCCTTTCTAAATGTCATTTTACAGAAGGAGGTTTATGTGGTACAACCTAAAGGGTTTGAAGACCCTACCCACCCGGAGCACGTCTACTATCTGAGGAAAGCCTTGTATGGTTTGAAAAAAGCACCCCGTGCTTGGTACAAGAGGCTTACATCCTATCTCTTAGCCTGTGGCTTCAAGAGAGGGGGAGTTGATATGGCGTTGTTCGTCAGTAGAGATGACGATGCTATTTTGGTTGCCCAGGTCTATGTGGATGACATAGTCTTTGGATCCACGTGCTCCCAGCATGCTTACCACTTTGTGGAAGAAATGAAAAGTGAGTTTGAGATGAGGTATGTAGGTGAGCTTATGTTCTTCCTTGGTCTCCAGGTTCGTCAGATAGAGGATGGGATGTTCATCTCTCAATCCAAGTATGCTAGAGACCTAGTGAAGAAATTTGGTTTAGACTCCGCTAAGCATGCTCGTACACCTATGAGTAATTCTATCAAGATTAGTAAGGACACTTAAGGCAAGGACGTAGAGCAAACCCTGTATCGGAGTATGATAGGTAGTCTTCTCTACTTGAGTGCTTATCGTCCCGACATAGCCTTTAGTGTTGTAGTCTGTGCGCGATATCAGGCGTCCCCGAAAGAGTTACACTTACTCGCTATAAAATGTATTATCAAATACGTGAGTGGGACTTTCTCATATGTTATTTGGTATTCCTTTAATACCGATGACCGTTTGCCCACCTATTCAGATACCGATTGGGCCGGGGATGTAGATGGATGTAAGAGCACTTCAGGTGGGTTTTTTTATTTTGGTTCTGCTCTTGTCTCCTGGTTGAGCAAAAAGCAATACTCCATCTCGTTGTCCACTGCGGAGGCTGAGTACATCGCCGTCGGGAGTTGTTGCACGCAACTCTTGTGGATGAAACAAAAGCTGGAGGATTATGGGATTTCACAGGACACCATGACCATTTCCTGTGATAACATGAGCGCGATACACATATCCCTCAATCCAGTCCAGCATTCACGCACAAAGCACATTAGGATACGCGAGCACTTTATACGACAAATAGTGGAGGAAAAAGTTATATCCCTGAGTTACGTACCCACTGACCGTCAGTTAGCCGATATTTTCACGAACCTTTAGATGCCCTTAGATTCGAAAGTCTTTAGGGATTTGCATAGTTGATTGAGGGGTTGGTACGTGTCTAGGATAGGATGCTTTGTCATGTTTATATCATATGTTTCTTATTGCTAGATTGTATCATGTGTATTATTATTATTATTATTATTATTATTATTATTATTATTATTATTATTATTACTATTATTATTATTATTATTATTATTATTATTATTATTATTATTATTATTATTATTATTACTTTTATAATTTTAAAAAAATGGAAAAACAAAAAGATTTTCTTTTTATAAATTTTTTTTTAGAAAAGAACAAAAAGATTTTCTTTTTTTCAAAATTTTAGAAAAGAACAAAAAGATTTTTGTATTTGCACCTTTTATGGATGAACATTTAACATAGCCAAGTCACGATTTCATTCCATTTATTCATGTGACTATTTGATAGTGTTTCGAGACAGTATATCATGTCATCTTTGTGCTTTATAATGTTTGGAGTCATTAAGATGTAATTAAGTGTTACTTACTACATATTTGACTCGTGATTTCCTTTATTGCACACATGCACGGTTTTGTTTGATTATTGTACTTGTCTTATCACATGTTGGTTGGGTGTTTTTACGTCAATCCCGTTCTTAAAACGAACCAAGCGTGATAAAACTTGATAAGAAACGTGTGCATGTAAAAAACCATTTGGTGAGATTGTGTGGTATTTTAAAAATAGGGAGGGGCTACGAAAGGTAATTATCTATCCTTTGCGCTAAAGCCACCGTTAAAACGGACCTAAAAAATTGAGGAATTTTATTATCCGGGGTCCAAAGAGGTTACAAAGCCCCCAAAAATTTAAAGGCAATAAAAAGCAATACATGCCAAATATGGGCCATTAGGTTTCACCATCAATTCTCCAAGGTTTGAGAATTTAGATCACCTCTATGAAAAATATACATCTGAGGGAGTTTGGTTGGAAAATTTAAACGAGTTTGCACGTCCTTGAAAATCTTGAAAAAGCGCTAAATAGTTTTGGACGTTATTGGTGTGGAAATCACTTTGACTTTGATTTGTTGATTTGTATAAGACAATGTCATTTAAATTCAACAATTTTACGCCTAAGGATACTTTTGATGTTCATTCGTTAGGAGTTCACGTATGCATCGTGCACATATGATTGATTGAGTTTATTTACCAATCGAATGTGTTCACACCCCTACATTTACGCTATCACCGACTTGGTTGTTTTTGTGTTCTTTCATGGTGTGATTCCTTGTTGTACACTTTGTGTAAAATAAAAAAAAGAAATCAAAAATAGAAGATTCTTTAATTCTTTGTTATAAAAATTTTGATTTTTTTTTTCAAAAATAGAAGATTCTTTAATTCTTTGTTGTATATTTTGAGTAAAAATTTTGAAAAATTCAAAAATAGATATTTTTTTTGTGACATTTTTCATATTTTTGCTTCTCATATCTGTCTATTTGGGGACATCATAAAAAGGGGGAGAATGAATTAGGGGGGATAAAATCTTGTTGATTTATCTATGATTTGCTTAAGCTTCTTTGATCTTTGATGTTTGCATATCATTATATTTCAAACTGTTGCATGTCACAGATATCTGCTTTATCTCATGTGTGTAGGTACAAAATTGATATCTATTAGATTGCATACCCTGATGAGAAAAGCTTTGGGAGTTTATGAAGTGTTAAATATTTGAAGATGTTGAAGTTTGATTGAAGACATGTCACTTAATATTCTCAGTTTGAGGGTTTAATGGGGGATAATATCTTATATGTCATTTGTTTTTTGGGAGTTTGCATAATTCAAATTTTTTATGTATGTACCGACATAGACATAGGAGGAGATTTGTAAGGGCATAATTTTATAAATGTCCATGTAGAATCTAGGAATTTTCTGTTTTCCCTAGATCATAGTTTGTATGTCTGATAGCGCTACATTCGGCACGTCATCAGGATCATCCACGACGCCCTTTATCCGAATCCATTCATCCATCATCTTCACTCGTGCATCAAGCTACATATTATGTACTGCTCAACCGTTTCCCACAACTCCACGACGCACTATCAGTAAAATGATTAATTGGATTTGTTTATATTTGCATAAATATTTGGGAATTTTTTTTAGAAAATATTTTTTAAATTATTTTTTAACAAATGCAGAATTTTTTCTAAGCTGAATCGGACTTTTTTTTGGAAAGCGTGCTTATTCAAACGAGATGTCACTGTCGTTCGAACAACAAAGACATCTCGCGCGATGTCGTTCGAACGACACGTGTCCTCGTTCGAGCAACATCCAATGTCGTTCGAACGACGCCGTGGACCTCAATTTCTGTGTCAAATGTTGTCACCATTATTGCTAGTCAAATTCCTTTTGCAACATGCTGAGCAAATTTCGGCCTAGATTCTGCCTTCTTTTCTTAAAGATGTTTTTTAGGCTTTAAAACTTCCTTATAAATGCACACTTAATTCCCATTTATCATTTGCACATCATAAACCTTCAAGAGATTATTCTTACTCATTTTGGAGTATTTTGTGGAGAAGCCGGTATCTTCGTCATTGCTGCCCATCGGGAATTCTTGCGGGAGATTCCAGCCGACGACATCGAAACCGACACCTACCGGTATTTTTGTATGCCACACTTATTTTCATTATAATCCGTGTAACCGTTCTTTACAAATTATAGTGAAAATAATATGGTTTTGCCCTGTGGGGATTTTTTCTGATATGTTGTGTCACATGCTATATTTATTTTATTTGATAAATTATCTAGATGCATGTTTTTAGGATTTAATTGAAAAACGGTGTTTAATTAAATAATTCTTTTATTTGAACAAAAGCGCACTCTTCAATATCTGCTATCAAAAAATAAAATTATCCCCGATGTACTTGAACCAAAGATCCTCACTCCCCGGGCCTATGGCGAGGGGACATTGCTACTTTTTGAATACCGTGGCCATTCTGTTGACTCAGAGTTGGATTCTCTTTCGTAAATTATCCTTAGGAAATTCTCCCGAGTTGAAGGTACTGCCTCGTTGTGATTATCCTTTTTCCTGATGCTTCTAGGTTAAATTTAATTGTGTATGGGATGCTTACGAGGTGTCCTTGTGAGCGTTTGGACTGTGCTTGTAATTCAATTCTCCCCGAGATACTTGTAGTTTGGCCAACACCGTTTCATCTGGTTCGAAGAACAAAATTCTCCCCAATGTACCTAAGTCAAAGTTAACCCCATTTGGACTTATGGCGAGGGGACATTGCAGCTTTTTTGAACCGTGGTAGCAACTTATCCATTGTGGGTTAGAAATGGGATGATTTCTATCATTCTCCTTCCAATTTGTTATGTCATCGTTTGTGATTCTAGGGTTTACGATATGTCTGACAGATTCTGGAACCAAGATCATAACTTATTTTAAAATCAAACTCTCTCTCCTCCCTAAGCGTCACTTCATTAATGACGTGGGAATGTCTTTTCAACTGTCAAAGCTCTCCCCAATGTGATGCGTGTCCATTTGAAATGATTATGGGCGGTTTGGCACGTGTGGGGGTGGGAAACTCAAACGTCAATTTGAAAAATCAAACGGTTATTATCAAAACACTCAACTATTTTTTTTATTCACGCTTACTCCGTCTTCTTTAAACTCAGAGCTTTGTTAGAGAGATAAAGAGCAAAACCTCCATTATTGCTAAGTTTCCACCCACTTCTTCTCCTTCCTTGCCTCCTTTGCCGCCTCTAGTGGCCGTAATCCACCATCCTTTTCAAACCCTTTGTACTTTTCTCCACATGCGCCACTCTCAGCCACTTTTTCCATGGCTTCCACAAGATCTTTTAGCGTCTCTACCTCCGGAACTCCGTCTGCGATCATTCCTGCTCCTGCTGCTACTCCCCCTTCATATGCCACTGCCTTGGTGGCTGACCATCAAGAAAAACTTCGATTCTATCATCGCTCCCCCATTTTTGGTGAGGACGACGCCTTTGTCAGTGCCTACAAAACTTGCAGTTTCTTTAAGGACACAAATTTCCAATCGAGTCTTAATGTAGTGTTGGCTCAATTTCGGACAAAAACACTTGAGTCATAGGATAGTGTCCTTGAGTATTATTCAAGCCTATGACATGCAAAGTTGAAGACGTTGCGGCCTGCTTGTCAAGAAAATATCATTGCCGAGTTTCAGTGCCACGTTTCACGTCATCAATATCATATTTTAAGTCTCAAAAGGTATGAATGCTTTTATATATTTGTAGGAGACTTGGAACTTTTTTAAAGGGGGTAATTTTATTTAAAACCATTTTTTTTAATGTCAGAAACTTAATTAATAACTTGTTTTAAATTTCATATTTGTTAGGAATTAATTTTATAATTTTGTACTTGAGTTTTTGGGCTTAAACTTGGATTTCAGCATTCTCGCATGTCGTTCGAACGAAATTTTCGTTCGAACAACAATTTGGTTCGAACGAGTTGTAGGTTTTTCCAACGAGTTCCTTTTCAATTTGCACTGACAAATCATTCGAATTGTCGTTCGAACGAGATAGTCGTTCGAACGAGAATTCGAATGAAATTTCCAACGACTTTAACTATTTTGTACTAGACTATCGTTAGATGGGTCGTTCGAACGAAAATGTCATTCGATCGATATTTCTGGCGGGAACAGTTTTGATAGTTTTTTGGACACTTTCCCACTTCTTTACCCACTATCTCTCTTCTAGATTTATTAAGTGCGGGAACCTTTATTGAAAAACTCACTTTTGATAACTTCTAAACACCCTTTGAGAGAAAATTTGGAGCGAAAAATTCCTAACATCAAAAGTTCATAGTTTTATGTTTTTGTGAATCCATGAAATAATTCCTACCAAAAACACATACACTCCACTGTTTTAGTTTTTATCCAAGCTCCTACATTTATATTATTTTCTTGGAGTGTTTGGCACCGGGTTCACTTTTCTACCAAAAAAGAAAGATTTTGGGTCCTTTTTCTCTACCCCAATAAAAGGAGACACATTTGTTTACATTGTGGTATTCCCACTTGAAGAAAAGCTTCGTGTGAGGCTGAAGGTGTCCAAGAGCCCCATCGGAGGAGTCCGAGACTGCAGAGGAGTCTGCGGTTATACGCTAGGCAAAGGTTGAAGATTGAAGGAGCGCGTCAAGGCTTGGACGGACTCGAGTCAGTTTGTGTAAGTCCTATTTGTCGAGTCTTTGTAAAACATTCCATACTTAGCGAATTTGTGGCCAGGGCCGTCCGAGGTTTTTCCCATTTGGGTTTTCCTCGTACATCGGTGCGTCGCGTGATATTGTTTATTTTATCTTGCTCATATCTCCATAGAACGCATGCTTAGATTAAACAAGATAAAATTGATTTAATTATCACACTTATTTATCTTGGTGCTAAAATCAATTATTTAACTTAATTTAATCAAGTCATATATTTAATTTGATAATTTGGTTTGGCCTAATTCGGTAATATTGAAAATAGTGTAGGCAAATTTTGGGACACGTGTTAAATTAATTTTGCGCTAAAAGTAAATTTCTCATATTTAACTTTAAGTGTTATTTTTGTTTTTGAGAAAATCCAAAATTTAGTTTGTGTGAATTTAGTGTGTGTGTGTGTGTTCACCATAATTCACTTATTAAGGTTTAATTTTAATTTTGTTTTTGGAAATTAAAATTTGTGGTTAATTTATTTTTTCAACTTTTAACGAAAAGAAAATTTATTTTGTTTTGAAAAACTAAATTTTGTTAGTAACCATCTACTTTCCACACGTGTTAGGAAATTGCTAATAAAGTGAATGATTTTTAAAAGTTGGGGGTCCTATTCCATCAGGGCGATTTCAGTTTCAAAGCTAAGTGTGACCCTTTATTGCTAGGTGACGAAGACGAGGCCTTAACTGAATGGGGTTTCCTTCCCCCCAGAGGGGACTCTACATTTTAGACTTAGTCGATGTGACTTCCCTTGTTCTCAGATTGACTTCGAAGTACCTGGGGGCTCTCCAGCCCATTTTGCAACCTGGAACACTCACATTAAGAGTTCTTATGGTGATGTTCTTGCCTGGGTTGGGCTTTAGCGGGCCAAGTGGCTTGGGGAGTTCCCCCTCTCAAAGAACAATGCTGCTCTTCAAGTGTTGGTCTCCCACTAAAACATCAACACTCATACCTTCATAGCCGCTTGGGGAGAATTCACTATTTCATTGGAAGATGTATGTGAGATGCTAGGGCTTGAGCCTACTAGTGATATGCCTTACACTGATGAGCCTCTGGATGCCAAAGAGGCTGCTGATCGAACGAAATTGGATCGGATCTGCCGACGTTCCACTGGATCTTAAAACAAAGCCACTTTCACTACCCTTATTAGCTACTTCTTTAAATCTCCCACTAAGAAGGATGCTTCTTCTACCACTGGCAAGGGTAAAGGTACATCTCTGGAGCTACCAGCCTACCTTCTCGTTATACTTTCATGCTTTTTGTTGACTGGGAAACCCAACGACCAACCCGGAGGGACCATATAAATATCGCCATCCATTTGTCCAGAGGCTTCAAGCTCCCTCTAGCTGCCATTTCCTTAGGATCCCTATACATTTGGTTGGACCCGACCCATCTTGACATGGAACGGTATGTTGGTCGTTATAACCTGTACAATTTTGCTAACACTATTCTTCTGACGGGTTTCCTTTACCTCTATTTTCGTGCCATATCTGTTAACTTCGTTCCTTATCCTCTTGGCTAAGCCGTTAAGCCCCCTCGACTTTTACATTTACATAAGAAACAAAGACGACAGGAGATAATGGGAATGTTTGACAAGATTGAATCCTTTGTTATGAGGCCTTATGGAGAATAAGCCTTTGCCCATTCTTGGGAATTTTTTAAGTTTGAAGCAAGGGCGGTACGAGCCACCACTGAAGCCATTATAGAGGAAGATCCCTCACAAGCCATGGTCCTTCAGTTCTCTCTTGGATATTTACCTTCCTACACCGAGTGGGACTAAACTTATGAACATTACATCCCCAACCGCTGCAGCCGAAATTTTGGTTTCGACCAAGGGTCTCCTCGGGAAGTGTTCCAACTATTCCATTAAAATGCCACTTTTACCGAGGTATGCAGATGTTACACTAATTGTGCAGGCTGATCTATTAGTGAAACACTTGCAGGCCATGTCACCATCCCAAGTGCTACCAGGATATGGGATGTTAGTACTTTATTTGGGATGAAATTTTGGCCAATGTTACTAGCCAAAATTTTAGAATTCATCGAAAGTCCTCCTCAGTATCCTCCATTCCTTACCTTGCCAGCTTTGTAACGGGGCCTCAAGGGCAGCTCTATTCTTGGGGTTGAGTTACCTCTTAGAAAAACTCCCAAAGACCCCCTTGTGAGCTTCCCCCTTATTGCCCGACGATACCCATTATTGCATCCAAGCCCAAGAAAGCTCCCACACCTAAAAAACCTTCCCCTTCTGAAGGTATTTCTGGTAAGGATGCTCCGACCGGTGCATCTCCTAGTGAGGGACCTTCCAAGCCTACGTCCAAAAGAACTAGGGCATCCAAGAGTGGGAATTATTCAAAGTCTAAGTCCCAACCCCAGCCTCAAGCTCCCTTGAATGCATTCCCTATTGCCTCCATTCCTCCCCCTATGTCTACAGAAGTGCGTGAGGAACTGAGGAAGAAAGTTTAAGCTGAGGTGAATCGGATAAACACTAATTTTCAACAGAACACTCCTACCGCCCCTCCTGATGCTACGTTTCCCACTATCATGGTAGATCCCTCGGTGGGGGGATCAAAGCAAAAGAAGAGTGCAAGAGTTCCCTCTAGTCTTGGTGCTTCTGGCAATAGAAAGAAGACTCTGGATACTAAGACTCTGAGAAAATGGGCTCTTGATGTAAAACACCCCAGCTGCTTCTGCTACTATGGCTATTACTTTGGATGACAGTCCTGACGCTGAGTAGCGTCACACCGAAAGGGCTTCACCAGTTACTTCCCCACCTTCCTCACTAATGGTGATATCATCCCATTCTTCTCCTGAACTATTGGTATGCATATTTTCCACACTTAGACATTTCCATCTTAGCGAACTGTGTTTTCTAACACTTAGAAACTTTGTGCAAGATATTGAAGAAGAAAGTCCCAGCCCTCTATGAGCCCCTTCGTGGGAGGACGCTTCAGGGGTGTTTCTGCCAATGAACACCTCTCCCCATTCTCCTATGAATGGGCTTTCCTACTCTCATTATTCCCCCTCCAGGCATGCAACAAAGGCTGTTAGGAGGGCTGATGTTTTTGGAGAATTCGTAGGGGCTTCTTTATCTTTAAAAGAAACTCCCGTGTCTTCTAGTGCACCGTCTACCCTTCCCATGGACCCTCTGGGTGTTATCCAGTTTTGTCTTGCCCCCAAAGGTAACATCTTATTTGTGGCTTAGCTGTACTTTTCCATCCTGAATTTTTCTTTGAGACTTCATGTTTTCCTTGGTCTTTCAGGTTATAACTACCCCTATTCCGACCACATCTCCCGTTGGATCAATTCTGCAGTTCCTTCTGATGGGACCTACAATTGTGGTGTCCCCCCTTTTGCATATTACTGAGGTAAGGTCACTCCTCGTGTTTTCTAGCATTGCTAAATTCTATTTCCCATGCCTAATGCTTTATCATTGTGCACAATTTTCTCCCCAGTTTGAATCCTCCATCCTTACTTGTGGCTCTTTATGTTATGCAGGCCACCGTTGGGCTATCTACTCGCCCACGGGTCTCTTCAGACCATACAAGTGTTGATGTCTGCATGGGAGATGTAATAGTTCCTTTAAATTCTCCTTCAATCTTAGCCCTAGTTCCTTTATCTGAATTAGGTGCTTCATCAAATATTGAGGTTGCTATTGCTGAGGGTCCTTAATCTGGGTTCAAATCTCCTAACACAGGAGACTTTACCGAGGAAACTCTTGAGATCCTTCGTTATTCTTGGACATGGAATATCCAGGATTGCTCGTTGCTTTTCCCGATCCATCTGTACTCCCTATTGATCCACCATGAAACCCAAGAACTTCCCACATGTGACCCCAAAAGCGCACTTTAGTGGGTTAATCTTCAATTTGTATTTTCTGTAACGAATGAACACCCTCTTCAAGTCATCTAGATGGGACTCTTCCTTTTTCGACATGATGACGAAATCATCCACATAAAATTCCAAAAACTTGTGAAAGAAATCATGGAAAGTGGCCATCATCGTCCTCTGATACGTTGCCCCAACATTCTTTAACCCAAAGGGCCTCACTTTGTACATGAAGTTGCCCAACGGGGTCCTGAAGGCCATTTTCTCCGTATCTGGTGGATCCATCTTGATCTGGTTGTATCCCACATACCCATCCATAAAACTATACATCTCATGACCCGCCATTATATCAATAAAGCTATCAATTGAGGGCAGAGGGAAATCATCGTTCGAGTAGGCTCTGTTCAAATCTCTAAAGTCCACACATATCCTTATCTGATTCTTATCCTTTTTCCTCACTGGGATGATGCTTGACAACCAGAGTGGATGTTGTATCGGTTTGATGAACCATGCCGTTAGCAATCATTCCACCTCCTCTTTGATCTTCAAATCCAACTCTGGTTTGTAAATTCTTGTGGCTTTCTTCATCGGTATGGCTGAGGGCATAACGTTGAGCTTATGGAAACTCACTTCTTTATCTAGGCCCTCAATCTCAGTGTCTTTACATGAAATAGTGTCCCTATATTCCCGAATCAGCTCAACCAATGCCCCTCTTTTCTCCTTTCTTAGATCCTTCGGAATGAAAATGAGCCTTGGGTCTTCTGCTTTATTGGCTAAGTCCAGCTGCTTTAGTTCTTGCACTTATGGCTTCAGCCGATCCGTCATGTACTCTAGCTATTCTCCCACTTCCTCTACAAACTCTTGTATGTTAGAGTTGTCAATGACCATACATTTTACTGTTGGTCTATCAATAAATATTCATACATTGGGTCAACCTCTTCACTAGCTTCTAAATTAGCTCCTTTGACTGCCTGTTCACACCCTCAGAGTAGGTAAATCACTCTTCTATCCTCCGTGATTTTCTTCTTGCATTATTTGATTGTCGTATCAACTGCCTTTCTCTTCTTTTCCCTCGAAGCTTCTAACAGTCTCCTTCTCAAAAACCTGCTCAGCACACTCTGCTGTTGAGCCTCATGCTCCATCGAATCCATCCTAGGCCCCATTTTAGCCCTGAGTTACTTTAAGAGATTCTATTTCTTGGGATCAGCAAAGTGAGCTTCCTCTGCCACATCCTTCCCCGTTGCCCCTTCGCCGCTTTGGCTATTCACGGGTCCCATTCATTCTTTGATGAAGGGACCCTCGCTCCTTCCATCCTTCTTGTTAACACCCTGGAATTTTCTTCCAGCTCTATGTAGAAAGCTGCGTTAACCAAGTGAGCTTCTTCAGTGGTGGAAGGCTTTTTTGTCGCACATATAACAATTTCAGTCGCCTTCACATTTGCATTCACACATTGGTGATATGTTTAAGGGACTAAACCATGGTTGTGCATCCACACTCTTCCTATCAGAAGGTGGTACGAAGTAGCACTCTCAATCACATTCAATTTGATGTGCTGTTGGTGCTCGGAAGCCCCCAAATTTTAAATTCTGAAAATTAATGTAATGGTTCAATTAAATTCCCAACTAATATTTCAATTTAAATATTAAACAAAAACAAACTTCAAACTTTAATTTCTTCAAAATTAAAATTAAGTTAAACAAAAAGTGAAATTTAACTACTCAACCAAATTAATTTCCACTTAAACAAAATTAATTCAATCCAAGTCCTAAAATTTGCCTAACAATGATTTAATCTAATTTTCAGTATAGGCCAAACCAAATTTTATCAAATTAAATTCTGGACATGAATTAAATTAAACTAACCCAAATTATCCAAATTTACATTAGCATTAAATTAAACAAGTGTGACTAAAATAAAATTTTATCTTGATTAACCTAAGGATGTATCTAAGTGATTTGCAAGATCAATTAAACACAATCATACTACACGGCGATGTACGAGGAAAACCCAAATGGGGAAAACCTCGGACGACCCTTGACTAACGAATCCACTAGGTACGGTATGTTTACAAAGACAACGACAAGAAGACTTAGAACACTCGACTCGACTCCGTCAAACCTCGACGCTTCCTTTGATCTTCAACCTCTGACTTGTAGATAACTTCGGAGTCCACTGGAATCTTGGAGTCCACCAATGGAGGCACATCAACCATCAACCACACATGGTGCCTTTCACCATGTGAGAAAGCCGTTGCACAAACTAATCTTCCTTTTGGGGTAGTGAAGAAACCCAAACATTCTCCTTCAAATGATTGAGAAGAAAAAAGGTGCCAGACAAAACTCTCCAAGCAATACATACATACATACATACATATATATATATATATATATATATATATATATATATATATATATATGGAAGCTTGGAATTAAACAAACATGGGTGTATGTGTTTTTGGACGATTTTAATCCATTAAAATCATAAACACAAAATAGAACTTTTTCTCTCAAGAATGTTTCTCTTTTTTTTTTCATCGAGGGAATGAAAACGTTATCATAAAAGGTGTTTCTCGCACTTACTTATTATGGAAAAAGGAGTGGGAAAACAAGTGGGCAAGTGGGGAGTTTTTAAAAAAACTATCAGAATTTCAGAAAACAAAGCCCTAAAGTCGTTTGAAGTTCATTCGAAGTGTCGTTCGAACGACTTTTCTAACGCTAATTCAGAGATATTAAGAAAAGTCGTAGGAAAACTCGTTCGTACAACAATTCGAACAAAAAAAAATAGAAAAAAACTATTTTTTCAAGATTAAGCCCAAAAACTTCTATAAAGGTTCTAAAGAGATTTTCGAAAAGTAGAAGTTCATAAAATGTATTTTATGAAATACACCCAATAAAAGTTCCAAGGTCCTATATATATATATATATATGTATATGTATGTATATAAAACGCATTCATATCTTTGGAGCCTTGGAATCCTCAAATGTTGATGATGGGAAATATGTGGCACGAAACCATACACTGATGAAACTTTAATTCTTGTCCGCTACATCTTCAACTTCTTCAAAAGTCATAGGCTTGATAGGAACAAACATCTATCCTAGGACTCAAATGGTTTTGTCCGTAATTAAGCCAATACTACATATGGACTCAATTAGGAATTTGTGTCCTTACAAATCTCCCCCTTTGGCTATTCCAGGACAAAACCCAACCAAAAATACTAAAGGGCCGTCAAGCTCGTCTAGACACAACATCCCACCCCTTAAAGAATAAAAATACAGACGCTATGACTCGAACCAAGGATAAACCGCTTTGCCGCTTTAAAGATGTCGCTAAAAGGAATTTCTTGCACACTTAAGCATACCATCAAATTGGTAATATAAAAATATTAAATGCAATGTAAATAAATACTCCCCCTTATATAATTCTTCCCCTTTATCTACTAATGTCTACCTAATAAGATTGCACAACTCCCCCTAAGTTAGATCTCCCAAAATAAAGGTTTAGATACCATTTCTACCCCTTTTTGTTCAGGAATAGACAAAGGTTAAAGAATTATAAACTAACTTATTTTTCCCTTTTATATAAAGAAATACTATTTCTCCCTCTAAAGTCTAAACAAGGGGTATGAATTAAGAAGAAACAAGATAAACCTGTAATGGTAAATAAGGTGATAAGAACATTTAAACATATGGGGAACCATAAAGTACAACTAATCCATACAAATATTAATGGATACCTTCTACGATGCAATAATAAAAAGATACCACTTAAAATGTATTGCGCTAAGTATGGGATATCAACCAAAATTCGCAACAATATCGATACCAATTATGACATCAAAGCATAGATGGACTAGCTAGCATGAAAAAGACTCAAAAACAAAAAAAATACCAAATATATATATACACAATGAATATCACTAACGTACACGCACATATACATTGTATCTATATTCCTTTAGTCTCTTTTTGAGTTTTTTTTTTAAATTTCACCAAACAAAAAAAAATTCAACTCAAAAGAAAAACAAAGAAAATATTTTTTTATTTTTCTCAATAAGACACAAACAAATAAAAATAAATACAACAAATATACACAAATCATAATTTTAGCATGTGATTAATCATGGAGCATATACTAGAAAATAACAAACATACATACAACTAGCATAAATATATCATGCATCATAAAACGCTAGAGCATGTAAACAAAACTAACACATCTAACCATTTGATTTAGCGTGGGAGGTTTCACGAGATGGTAAATGAAAATCATAAACCCTATTTTGTAAAGTTACCAAGTCGTATCTCCTAACCCAAACAAGTGAAGAGTGAAAATCTTGGGATTGGGTGAACTTTTTTTACCTCGGTGGCCTTACTCTTGAATTTACTAGGATCCTTTTTGAGATCAAAACAAAATTTCCTAAGATGACGTTTTCGACCACAATGTGAGCAAGTAAAGACCTAGCGAAAAGTAGTACCTAAGGATTGACCTTTGGAAATGTTCCTAGGTGATTCTCTCAAAATAATGGTTTTGGCTTTATTAGCGAAAGCATTATAAGAATCGAAGCCTAAACCACAAGTGCCATTTTTGACTTGGACGGTTCCTAATATTTTATCTACCAGCGGACCTACATTCCAAATCAAATTTGACCTTATTAGAGTCTCTGAGTTTTTCTTCTAATTCTAAGATCGTTAACTCTATCAAAACCTTTCTCTCTTCAAACTTGAGAAGCTCTTTCCTCATTGTCTCCATCAAACCTCTAAGGCTATCTCTCTCAATTTCAACATATTCAAGATTCTCTCGAAGAGCTCTCTCACGTGTCCTAAGGTCTTCCACTAAAGCACTCTCATAAATGTCCTTGGCACGCTCTCTCAAACTAGCTTCTAACTTCAAATTAGTCCATTTTTAATTTAATTAATTCGGCATACAATTCTTGAAAAACTACTTGAAGTTCACTCACATTAACCTCTTCTTTATTTTCACTCTCTCTTTCAACTCCACTCTCATTACCATCAATTTTTTGGGATTCACAAACAAAGGCCTCAGATAGGGGTGTTCTCAGTCTGGACCGATTAAATCGGTCCTAAAAAATAGACCAAGATTGGACCGATTAAACCGTTTTTTCGGGTTTAGTCGGTCTGGTTTTTTGTATGGCCGGTCTGGTCTAACTTGTCGGTTATAATCTTATTGAAATAGTTTTTAAAAAAAAATGAAAACTACCCTTCAAAACTGTTCAAAGCTAGACAAAAAAATAAAAAAAACTCACTGATATAAAAAATAAAAAATAAAAAATAAATGTGAGATAGATATGTTTTTATTTAGTAAAAAATGTATTTGTATTGCTTCTGAGAAAAACAAATGTTAGTTATACAAATCTTTAGTAACAAATGTTTTTCAAGTTTGTGTTGTTACCTCTGTTTCTAATTGTAAGATTACCTCTGTTATACAAATCTTTAGTAACAAATCTGAGTTATACAAATCTTTAGCAACCATTAACAAATATGAGTTATACAAATATTTAGTAACAAATGTATTTGTAAGATTACCTCTGTTTGTGTTGTTTCTCACGGCCAAAATGGTAGAAGATCAGCTGCGCAAGTTAGCGGCGCAAATGGCACAATAACACAAGTCAGTGGCGCGGCGACGCGAATGGGTTTCTTAGAGGGGGCGACGTAGCGATGCCAATAATGGTGTCTCAGAGGCAGCGACACTAATGGGTTTCTCAGAGGGACAGAGCGCCATGAGTGAGAAAGAGAGAATGGTGTGGAATGAATGAGATGGATGTGTGTGCATCGTGTGTTTGACTCAGATAGATTAGGGTTCTTTTTTTTTAATTACCAGCGTATCCCTAACGCCCAAGACAATATCCCATCTTCTTTTTTATATATAAATATAATTAAATACATATATATTAATAGTAACCGATCCGGGTCAGTCTAGACTGGATATTTAATAAAACGGATCGAGGACCAGACCGATTAGACCGGTCTGTAAAAAAAAACTTGGATCGGATCGATTAAAAAGGGATTAAATTAGGGCGGTCCAATTCGATCCGTCGGTCCATTTGGTTTTCTGAACACCCCTATCCTCGAAAGAGTCATGTAAATGTATATCTTCCTGAGAAGATTCATTATCGGTGCTCACATGACTTGCCATGAATGTGGTAAAATTGCGCTCAATGGGGTAATCGGTTCTCTCTTCCTTATCACTATCACTAAGTGTGGCATTGTATGAAATTGGTTGCTTGCCATCTCTCCTTAGTTTAGTGGGACATTTAAAAGCCCTATGGCCATACCCTTCACAAACAACACAACGATTTGACTCATCCCTATTAAGATCTTCATTATGATTTTTAGCGATCTTCTCAGGCTTGTTATACTTGGATTCATCAAATTTCTTGCTGTCATCTTTGAGACTCTCTTTATTAATCTTAAGAATTTTTTTAAATTTTCTATCAAACATTGCCATATCTTCCGAGTAAAAAAATCACTCTCATCATCAGAAACTTATTTTCCCTCCTTTCGGACTTTCAAAGCGATGCCCTTATCTTTCTTCTTTTCGATCTTTGAGGAAAACATGTCAAGTTCATAGGTTTTTAAATCACCTACGATCTCTTCTAGTTTCGTAGAGGCTTAAGTGGGTAAAGAATTCAACACGGTCACTTTATGAATGAATCTATAGGGTAGGGACCTTAAAAAATTTTTTACTACTCGATTGTCGGGTATTTTTCTCCCAAATTAAATGATGAATTAACAATATCTGAAAGTCTAGCATAAAATTCATCAAAAGTTTTATTTTTAATCATTTTAATGGTCTTGAATTGAGTGGTGAGGTTTTAGAGTTTCGAAGCTTTTACGACACTAGTTCCCCCGTGGGTGAGTTGTAAAATATTCCAATCTTCTTTTGCGGTTTCACACGTCATGATACATCAGAATTCGTCCCGTGTGACCGCACTAAACAAGGCATTAAAACCTCAAAAATTAAAATTTGCTAATTTAAGTTCGTTCTCACTCCATCTCTCTACGGGTTTGGAGATACGTTTATTGTCTACTAAACATGTTGGTGGGGACCACCCGCTAACGACAGACAACCAAACCCTTTCATCTGTGGATTTAAGTGCCGATTTCATACGCGCTTTCCAGTACGCGTAATTGGAACCATAAAAAACTGAAAATTTTTAAAATGGGGAAAATTCCATTTTTAAACAAAACTAAATTAAGGATCTTAACACAATAACTTAGCGCTCTAGCTCTGATACCATTTGTTGGCGCGCGAAAGCCTCCAAATTTCAAATTCTTAAAATTAATGTGATGGTTCAATTAAATTCCCAACTAATATTTCAATTCAAATATTAAACAAAAACAAACTTCAAACTTTAATTTCTTCAAAATTAAAATTAAGTTAAACAAAAAGCGAAATAAAACTACTCAACCAAATTAATTTCCGCTTAAACAAAATGAATTCAACCCAAGTCCTAAAATTTCCTAACAATGATTTATTCTAATTTTCAATATAGGCCATCCAGATTTTATCAAATTAAATTCTGGACATGAATTAAATTAAAGTTGCCCAAATTATCCCAACTTACAATAGCACCAAATTAAACAAGTGTGACTAAAACCAAATTTTATCTTGATTAACCTAAGCATGAATCTAAGTGATTTGCAAGATAAAGTAAACACAATCACACTACACGGCGATGTACGAGGAAAACCCAAATGGGAAAAAACCTCGGACGACCCTTGCCTAATGAATCCACCGGGTACGGTATGTTTACAAAGACAAGGACAAGAAGACTTATAATACTCGACTCGAATCCTTCAAGCCCCGATTCTTCCTTTGCTCTTCAACCTCTGACTTGTAGATAACTCCGGAGTCCACCGAAATCTTGGAGTCCACCAATGGAGGCATAACAATGCTAAACCACACATGGTGCCTTTCACCATGTGAGAAAGACGCAACACAAACCAATCTTCTTTTTGGGGTCGTAAAGAAACCCAAACAATCTCCTTCAAATGATTGAGAAGAAAACAGGTGCCAAACAAAACTCCCCAAGCAAAAATATATATATGGAAGCTTGGAATTATACAAACATGGGTGTATGTGTGTTTGGAAGATTTTAATCCATTAAAATCATAAACACAAAATAGAACTTTTTCTCTCAAGAATGTTTCTCTTTTTTTTTTCATGGAGGCAATGAAAAAGTTATAATAAAAGGTGTTTCCCTAACTTCGTTATTCAGAAAAAAGGAGGGAAAAAACAAGTCGGTAAGTGGGAATTTTTTAAAAAAACTATCAGAAAACCAGAAACCATACAAGGATGAAACTTTAATTCTTGGCCACTATGTCTTCAACTTCTTCAAACGTCATAGGCTTGATAGGAATAAACATCTATCCTATGACTCAAATGGTTTTGTCCGTAATTAAGCCAAAAATATATATGGACTCAATTGTAAATTTGTGTCCTTACATGTGCGAAGTAAGGTTTCCCATCACAATCCCCACGTTCACATATCCAATTGACTTGGAAGATTGATTATCATAGCCAGAAATTACCAAAGGCATTGGTATCAATCTTTCCTCCAGAATGTTGGCTATCTGGAATGAACTGATATGCATGATATTTATTGATGCTCCCCCGTCCATCAAGGCCCTTGCAAAACTTACCTCGTTAATACTAGTCGTTACATACGGGGGCCTATTATGTGGGAATTTCATAGGCCTATCAGCATCGCTAAGGGTCATTTCAGATAAAAACTTCCTCGCCAACCTGGCCACGGGCCCCTTCCACCTCAGCGGGGTACTGTGTTCTTTCATGCAATGTCTAGAATCTCTTGTGTTATCTCTAATTGGCTCTCCTTTGGCATCCCTACTTGGTCAAACAACTATGAGAACTTGGGTGACTGTGAAACAGTGTGGTACTCCAACCCTTGGTCTATCTCTTCTCCTTCCAAATTGTACACATCTTCCACATCCCTTACACTAGCTTCATTGTAATCTATCACCACATTGTCCATCCCCCTAGTACCATCCTCCAACGTATCATCAAAATTTTGTCATTGGATCTCCAGTCCTCTTGCTTCCCACTCGGCCTCCTCATCATAGCAATTACAAAGTTTGCCCCATGTACTGTCAAGGGATTATCACTAACATTATCATGTAGGATATGCAAAGTCCCCATCTTCATATGCTTGTTGATGATTCTCTTTAGAGTGAAGCAGGTTTCCGTTGGGTGACCCACCTTTCGATGGATCTGGCAATATTTGGGATCAACTCTCGTTGCGACATCTGGTTCCACGACTGGGATGCCCTTGGGTTTATACACCATTCCCCTTCGACAATGGCATTGTAACAACTGACAACCTCTTCAACAGTTCAAGGTAGTGGCAGTGGGTCCTCTCTATCCCCACCAAACTTCCTCTTGTTGTCCTTCTTTGGCTGCTTGGTCCCTTTTTCCTCTATTAGCGTACCCAACCCATGGGGCTGGCCCCGTGCTGTGACGAACTGTATTGGCTGCCTAAACATCACAGGGACCACGATGGGATTTGGCTGAACAACCAGTGATATATTCCTTGCCGTCTTTAAAAAAGCCACGAGAGTTCCTTTGCACGCTTTGTTGATGAGATGGAAGATGTACTCTGGGAGCAAACCTTCAGCACAAAGCTGCAGTAGTTTGGACTCCTTGGCCACTCCCTGCCTAGATGGGTCAATGTGAACTGATCTTTTGCCAGAAAAAACTTCTGGACGAACAACACGTACATTTCCTCCCACGTTGAGACACTTTTGGGTGCCAAGTGGGAGTACTAAGTGTAATCCTTATCAGTTATAGACTTGGAAAAATCCAACAATCTAAGCTTCTTGTTGTTGTAGTGATCCCCCAGATGTTCGATGAAGCATTTGATATGTCCCTTTGGGTCCCCTTTCCTGTGTATTTATCAAATATGGGAGGAATGTAGTCCTTTGGGTAAGGCTCATCATTGTAATCCCGGGGATAAGGAGTACAAAAATCATCATACACTGATTCTACCTTGCTAGCTGATTGTGAGGAAGCTAATATGATTTTCAACATCTCCTTCCTTATTTCTTCCAAGGCGGATGCTGGTGTCTTCACGACCGTTGGAGTAATAGGATGAGGGATCATTGGTGGAATACTCATTGCACCTGGCGCACGCACCACAGGTGGAATTTCCGTTATGCCTGGGATACCCACTGTTAGGATGGGAGTGGGTACTGTGGTCGTAGGACCAGTCCCTATTGGAGCTGAGCTTGACGGGGCTATCGGAGTCGTCATTGGCGTGACGAAAGAATTAGGGTCAAATCCACCCAAAACCATTGTGGCAGTAGGAATCTGTAGAAACTCAAAGAACTTTCCCATGATAAGGGTCATCTGTGTTTGTCCCATCCCAGCACTAGTGGAAGCTTGTGTCACCCCTAGGACGCCTGTTGCCATTTGAACTGGGGGAACCTCTAACGCGACCACAAATGTGTCTAGTGTGCGTGCTATTTAGGCTCAAGTGCAAGCCTGTCGCTCAAGTAATGATCTGATAAGTCGGGTATCGATCCTTAGGGAAACATGATGAATGAAGTCGTAACGACGTTGGAAAGACGAAGGTAACCTAACTTTGACTCTAAAAAGAACGAAAAAGGTGATTTGAATTTGTGAAACAACTACAACTAGATGCAATTTTTGAAAATGATTAATTAATGAAATTATGAATAAATGAAATGCAATTACTCTCATTTAACTAAAGGACTAATGATGATTTGTCTAAAACTTTAACTATGAGATGAGAAAGATAGGTCAAGTTACAATCCCCCACACCCTAGTAATTCACTTCGTACGATACTAGATTTAGAATTAAAGCTTTAAATGAATCTGATTTTTAATGCTCCTAAGTATTACATATATGAGGGATCGTAGCCCGCACAATATGTAAGCAAAGGATGAATTAAAGAAGTATCGTATTAACCAATACTCGCGTTGCTTTCTTTAGTATCCCGGTTACCTAGGGCAAACGAAATCAAAAGTCCAAAACGGTCGTACCAGTTATATGACACAATTCACCTAAGATTTTAATTCCAACTTCTATTTCCACTATCATGAATTACGTCGGGTGAGATTCATGTACCCCAACCCTTGAAAACTTAGCCGGACTTATTAAAACTAGAAGAAAACATGTTTTGAATGAAAGAAAATATTTTTACTAACAACTGAAGGTGAAGAAGAATGAAATTACCCACTAAAGAAATAACTACTGCAATAATGAAAGTAAGAATTGAAACAAATTTACTTGGATTGCAAAACTGGAATCAAATTAGGGTCTCTTGTTGTTCTCTTCTCTAAACTAATTACAATGCTTGTTTTACGAATTGAAAGCCCCTCAATGTCTGGGGGGTATTTTAAATTTATACTCTACGAATTTCTAAGAGTTTCAACCATACAAGACTCTTATTTTACAAGTGGATAAGTCCAAATTTCCAATACCCGAACCGATCCTGTTAAGGTTATTCGGTTCGTTTTGCCTTTGACATAAGTTTTTTTCCTGAACTGGTTTGGTTCGTTTATTTCCTCTTCGATTTGGTTCCATCTCTTCGTGCTTCACATGAAGTTTTCCAAAGATAGGATCGGTTCATTTTTCAAGACCTTCGGTTTGGTTCCATCTTTTCAGGAACTTTTCCTCCTTATAATTTTTGAAGACCTGTAGCTTTTGATCCGAAGCTCGGATTAGGATGCCGATTGTTCCTAAGCACTTGTTGGCGCGAGGTCTTCGACTTTCATTTTGATTTTCTCCTTCCTTGTGTGCACTGAATACCTGCAAAATAGATAGGAGATACACAAAACTCGATGTACTAATTAGAAAATGTCAATAACAATGATATGAGATAAATATACTCGAATTACACTTTGTGGAGTGATAAAAGCCTCTAAATTAAGGGGATAAATGGAAAGAATTTATGCCTAATCAAACCCCCTTAACTTAGAACTTTGATCGTCCCGAGCAATGTAAAAGAATCAAAACATGGTCCAACTCTAAAATGGGATAGAATACCTCTTTCGCGGGGGAGTGATTGCATTTAGGATATGCAACAATCCTTTAAACCCCTAGGTTTCCCTAGTAGGACGAGTTATGTCTCGCGAGGGTTTACAGTGAATATACCAACAAAATTAGACTCAACGAAAACTCAAAATATGCAAAAATTGTATAACTCAAACTTTTCCAGAAAATAGTCATCATTAATTCATGTTCAAGAGTCTCAAATCATAGTGCGTGTGTGCGAAGCCAAAAATTTAACCGCGAATTTCCACCGATTGACTTTATGTTACTTATCCGAAAATTTATTTTGATTTCAAAATCTCACGGAATGCTCTCACAAACGAATCACTCGGAATGTGTCTATGTTCTCTCGATATGTGTGATTTATAAGAGTAAATGTATTGGAACCAAGTTCACGCACAAAAATAGAAAGACGAAAATTTATGGTAAATGGATCTCATCTTTGGGTTACGATTATAAGGAAACGGGAACATCGCCTCTAATTCATACTTCTACTCTCTTTTCTTATCTTTTTGTGTTTTAGCTCTCCACGCGGTAACCAATTTTGCATTTTGGACTCGGTTAGGATTTTTTCGGGTTAAAGGTGTATTGGGTAAAATGGGAATGGTAGGGAAGGTCGGAATTGGAAAATTCATTTATGATGTCCATTCGGGCTTTTGCTCATTTTTTTCTTCTTTTTCTACTTTTCACGCTTTTCTTTTCATGCTATCTTTGTTGAGCATTTTTCTATTCTTTTGCCCCTTTTTGTTGCACTTTTCGGACTCAATTTCTGAGATTTTCAACTTTCACAATTTCGGGCCAATTTTTTTTTCTTCGGGTGGTTAAATGAAAGGGACAAATTTATTCAGCTCAATTTTGGTTTACAAAAGGGATAATTTTTTACTACTTTTTCTGGCCAATATTCTTGGGTGACAAATGAGGGCCTACTTCATTGTCTAAAATACTAATTGCGTTACCATATGCATCTTGAGGTTTATTAACTTTAGAGATCTAATTAGCACGTTTTTCAAGGCAACATCACACACATTTCCCATAACCGGTCAAAGTGAAAGGATTGAGATCCTCGATGACTTATTAAAACGCTGAAACGAACTTTGAGTTAACAATTAACTCAGATTGATTTCTAAAATCACAATAAGGAAAGGTTCAAATCTCACCGGGTTTGTTAATCTCCACATTTATTCGCTAAGTCGTCTACGTTCACTCAATTTCTATTTTTGGTCAATTTCGGCTTTGTGTATTTTGTTTTTACAATTTGAGACTTTAAACCAAATTTTAATGATATTTTTGAAAGATTTGACTTCCAATTTTTATTTATTTTGAAGGAAAATATTTTTTGATTTTTCAAATTTTTCAATTTTTTTTGAAATTTCTCGACATTTTTGAAAATTTGTGAAGTTTTAGAAAGACGCACTTATGACCCACCCCAACTTAGACTTTTGCATTGTCCTCAAGCAAAAAAGATGAAAATTTAACTTAAAGCGAATGAAAAGAGCGAACAAATAAAATGAATAAATAAAACAGAAATGCAGATTTTTATAGATACTGAGAACCTGTGTTACAAAGGAGAGGGGAGAAACACACAACCAACATTTTTAAACAGCGAATACGACACAACCAACAAAAACAAACAACAATAGCAAAAATGGGCTTCACTGGGGAGGTGGATTGGAGGGTCCGGGCGCGCTGGGATCATACGGGTCATAGAAGAAGTTTGGAGGGGGTCTACCAAAGTTGTGCTCGTACAAGTGAGTTTGGAGACGATGCATCATGCTCGTATCCCTTCGGTAGGCCTCTTGATTCCATTGATATTGTGTGAGGAATCCATCAAATCGGGTTTCCACCGCCGAAAGGTGTCTATCAAAGTCTGCACCTAGTGGCTCAAAATTTGAGTCGTCGCCTTTGTCGTACTCTTCTTCATATGCCCCAACCATTACGTCATCGTCAGCCTCGTGCTCTTCAACATTGATCGCCTCATGTTCATCTACATCAACCAATTCCCGTGCTACTCGAAGGGCTGCCCTTTGCTGGGCACTCCTATTGCATGATGCTTTCCCAATGGGCTCCGGTAGGCATGGAGAGGCTCGAGGTGTCTAGATACCGGCATCGGCAAGAATGGAGGTGATGAGATGTGCATATGGGAGGGGCACCTCACCTTTTTGATCCAGGGCTGCATAAAAAATATCGGTGTATAACATGCGGGCAAGATTGATAGTGAAGTTAGGATAAAAAAGGTGGTAGACGAGGGTGGCTTGGAGAGGGCACATGGCCGAGTCGTTAGAGGTTTAAAGCAGGTTGGTGCAAACGATATGAAATGTAATTTGTGCCTTATCATTGAGGCGTCCCATGAGGAAGGTGCCCCTTTCCCAAATCTCATTGGGTGCAAGACGATCGATGCATGGCTGTTTCGGGATGGTGGGGGCATTGACGGGGTAGTCATAGTTGTCCGGGTTTGGGACTCCCTTGGAAAAAAGTTTTCGAGACAGATTAGCCAAGGAAAAGGGGATGGGGCGTCCGTCTACAAAAGCTTGGCCCTCAAACTCGCCCGTACGGATGAGAGAGCCATAAAAAGATCGAACCTCATCGACCCACACTACATTGGAGGGACAAAAGGGTGTGAAAGGAGGGAAATGAAGGGATTGGGGAAGGGGGGAGGTATCTCGAGAAGAGGCAAAACTACAGAATCCGAACCGATCCGGTACAGGGTAGAACCGACCCGGTTCTGGGATTTTTATTTTTTCGATTTATCACAATCGAACAGATCCGATTAAGGGATTCAGTTCGGTTCGCCTTAGACAGAACTCTCTCCACTCAGAATGTTGAAAATAAAATCTCGTACTCTCGAATTTTTGGACACTCTCTTACTTATTTTCACACTTGGACTTCCTCGACGCCCTTATGAAGTGCGTGTTGGTGTGCCTAATCTTAACCCTAACCTCTCGTAACCTACCTACAGACTCTAACTATTCTTCCTACGCACATCTACTATATACAAGAATTCACCCCATACGTGTCGGGGGTGCGACGACCTCTCAGTTCAAACTCACTCTACCCCGTAAACGGGGTCCGACAACCAAATTATGTCAATCTCTTCTACGCACGCCTCAGCATATAGATTTAGGCGCTGTCCATTGACTTTGAACACATTCCCCCCTTTTGAATCTTCCAATTCTACTGCTCCGTGGGGGAAAATGCTTCTCACAATGAATGGACCAGTCCATCGAGACCGCAATTTACCTAGGAATAGATGAAGCCGGGAGTTATAGAGGAGTACCTTTTGTCCTGGTTGAAACTCTTTTAGTTTCATCCGGGATTTTGAGTTTTTGGCATTCTCATACGCATCATTGCGTATCTCCTCTATCTCATTTAGTTGAAGCTTGCGAGCTTCTCCGGCTTTGTCCATATCATAATTTAATCACTTAATTGCCCAATACGCTTTGTGCTCCAACTCAACAGGAAGATGTCAAGGTTTTCCATACACAAAGTGGAATGGAGACATTCTGAGTGGGTTCTTGTATGCGGTACGGTAGGCCCATAGCGAATCGTTCAATCGAAGGGACCAATCTTTTCGATCAGGATTGACGGTCTTCTCTAGTATGTGCTTGATTTCACGATTTTCCAATTCGGCCTGTCCATTCGTTTGTGGGTGATATGTCGTTCCTACCTTGTGAATGACACCATACTTTTTCATAAGTTTTTCAAACAGCTCGTTACAAAAATGTGTGCCGTTATTACTAATTATCGCTTTAGGTGCATCGAAGCGAGAAAGTATGTGTTCGTGCAGGAACTTTATCACCACTTTATTGTCATTAGTCTTGGTTGCTATATCTTTTACCCATTTGGAAACATAGTCTACCGCGACTAGGATGTATACGTACCCAAAGGACGGGGAAAAAGGTCCCATGAAGTCGATACCCCAACAATAAAAAATCTCAATGTTGAGAATCAGGGTTAATGGCATCATGACTTGTCGGGTAATTGCTCCCATCCGTTGACACTTGTTGCAAGATTTGCAATAATTGTTAACATCCAAAAACATTGTGGGCCAGTACAAACCGCATTGGAGAATTTTAGCGGCTGCCTTTTTCATAGAAATATGGCCTCCACATGCTTCCGAATGACAGAATTGGATGACTTTTAGAATTTCGTCATCCGGTACACATCGTCGGATGATTTGATCGGCGCAATATTTAAAAAGGATTGGATCATCATAGAAAAATATTGGCGACCAAGTGATGAACCTCTTATTATCTTGCGGTGCCCAAATGGGAGGGACGACTCCCGTGACAAGATAATTTGCTATAGCCACAAACCAGGGAAAATAAGAGGTGGCAACGAGTTGCTCATCTGGAAAATACTCGTCTATGGGTGTAGGATCACTAGGTATGTCGGACGAAAATCGTGATAAGTGATCGGCAATGACTTTTTCTACTCATTTTTTGTCTTTATTGGAGAGATTAAACTCTTGTAGGAGTAGGATCCACCTTATGAGGCGCGGCTTTGCGTCTTTCTTCGCAAGTAAATATTTCAAAGCCGCATGGTCGGGGAAACAAGTGATGGGGGAACCGATAAGATAGGACCCAAATTTATCGAGAGCGAATACTGTAAGAACATAATTCTTATCATGTACTTTTGTTTTAATTGGCTTAATTCCGGACAAAATAAATGAAGTCTAGGCAAGTTTTAATTATGGAGTTTAATTGAGCCTATGACAAAGTTCAAGTTCAAGAATGTGCAATTGAAATCTTTGAAAAAGATTTCAAGTCAAGAGGTGTTGCATATGTTTAAGATCACTCAGGTTTGAATACTTATAAACATTTGAGTAATTTTGTTTATTGATTAAATGTTGGGTGATTTAAATAATTGGGAATTAAATATTTTTATGTTTTAAAAATATTTCTGAGCTACAAATAGTTTAATGAAAATTCGAGGATCTATTTAAAAGAAAAATATTATTTTTTATCACTGTCTCTCAAACGAGATTGAGAGTCGTTCACACGACATCCCTATGGCGCGCGAACGAGATCCCTATCTCGCTCGAATGAGCTTGCTGCCTCGATTTTCGTGTCTCAGATTTCTTGGACTCTGTGTTGCTGAGTTATATAATAAAACGTTTCTGCGAAAGTTTTAAAAGGTAGAACTGTTTTGAAAACTTATTCCCATACAGTTTTTCTCTTCATCCGGTGCTTATTCAAGATCAAATTATTCAATTCCAAAGTTAGTGATCTTGAATGCGTTTATCGGAAGATAATTCATTCACTACACTATGTTGCACTTTATGGGGAGAACTCTACAATCGGAGAGCTGTTTACTTTTGTAGAGGGAGTCCTTATGAAGTAACTTGTGGAGAAGACTTCTTCTTCTCTACTGCTGCCCACCTGGAGTTCCTACGGGAGATTTCAGTCGTGACATCGAAACCAACACCTGCGGGTATTTCGTATGTCACCCTATTTCATTGTAATACGTGTAAGTTGTGTCTTATAAATTATAGCGAAATACAAAGGTTTTTACCTTTGGGGTTTTTTTCTGAAATTGTTTGTTTTACCGCGTGCTTTATTCATGGAATGGATTTAATCACTTAGATGCGTGTTTAGGGTTTAAAAAGTTAAAATTGGTTTTAACTAAAAATTGGAACAAAGTTGTTTTTACCTGAAGTACACACTAAAGGGCCGTTTCAAATTGGTATCAGAGCTTGTTGCACTATCTTATTGTGTTTGTGATCCCGTGTCATTAGGTATGCCTTTCGGTGGTTTTGATGATTTTAGAATTCACTTGTTTGAATCATCTAATTGGAAATATCACATGAAAACTACTCTTACAAAACTGGTTAATAAGGGTGATTGTGAAAAGTTTCTTTGTTGCGAAGGGTTTGGTCACACGATAGATGAGTGTCCCGATAAACTTAGGGAGAATTTTAATAAACCGATAAATCGTGTTTCTACCCTTAGTGATAGTGACCCCGAAGAAGAAAATTTTTATTCTAGTAAGCGTGAACTTCCCACCTTTGTGGCTAGTCATGTAAGTGATAAAGACTTACCTTTTCATGATTCTTCCACAACCACAAAATTTGATACACCTGAGAGTGAGGGTGAGGTGAGTGAGGATGAGAGTGAAGACGAGAGAGATTTGCAAACTGCTTTCAAAGAATTATATGGAGAAACTTTAAAAGCAAAGAAAGAAAACGTGAAATTAGGAGCTATGTTGAATGAACGTGCCATAGAAATAAATAAGTCCAATGCTTTAATTGAGGATCTTAGGGCACAAGAAAAGAAAATTCGAGAGAAGCTAGAATATGTCGAGGGTGAGAGAGATAGTTTTCGGGGGTTGATGGAGACTATGAAAAAGAACATTGTGGAGTTTGAAAATTCTACGCGTTTACTTGAGTCAACGATAGGCGAGCTTGAGGAAAAACTGAGAGATTCGAGTAAAGTTAAGTTTGATTTAGAGGCTAGGTCTGAAAAGTTAGACAAAATCTTAGGCACCGCCAAAATCAAAGATAATCGACGTGGTATTGGCTTCGATAATCATGCCGTACTTGCTCCCAAATCCAAAACCGTGCAAATAAGAGAGCCGCCTAGGAACTTTAGGAGAGAGCCACCTAGGAACATGAGGTATAATCGGCCTATAGGACACGCTCCTCACCGTATCTACACTTGCACTCATTGCGGTAGGAGAGGTCATCTTAGACGGTTTTGCTACGATCTTTAGAACGCTCCTATAAAGTCTAAAGCCATTCCGGTTCCCAACGCCCCTACTCGTTGGTTCACACCTACTTAGGTTAGGAAGTCGCATTTAGAAGCATTAGGTATTAGGCTTGGTGATTCTTGCATCATTTCTCGTGGTTCTCCTCATCTTTCATCTTTCGATTGAGGTTATTCGTTGGTTTGTCATACACTAGTATTTACATCATGCGTTATATTTTTCTAGTGTTATGGCATGTTTCTAGTTTTTGTTATTTATTTGAGTCTTTTTGAAAAATACAAAAAGATTTTGCTTTTATAAAAACTTTTGAAAATACTTTTTGAGTCGTGAGGTTACATTGTTGATATGGGATATTAGTGTGCTTGCCCCCCCCCCCCCCCCCCCCACTTTTTCTTTTCATTATTCATGTGGCTAGGACATTTGGTCATTATTATTGATGCCTAGAATGATCTTAACCTTTGCACTATGGGGTTGTTTCGAAGTTGATATGTATTTTGATTCGACTTTGCTTATATGCCATCCTTTCACACATGCACGAGTTTATATGAATGTTTGACTTCTCTTGCATATTTGAGTTTGGTGAGACGTTCTTATCTCAATTTTGTCATCTATGTGTAAGTAAACTTAAGGAGGAGGTGTGCTTATAAGAACCGTTTTTCGTGAGAATTGATATTAAAAATTAATGAGTGTTCACGGGAAAGGGCTGCGAGAGCATAAAATTGACTCATCGTGAAAGCCACCGTTTAAAAGATCCCAAAAGAAAATCAAGGCAATAAAAAATCATATGCAAATAATTAGGGCCAATAGGTCTTTCTCTAAGTTGAGATTGATAGATATTTATAAAGATCTTGAAAAATTTATATATATGAGGGAGTTTGGTTGGAAATTAATTTAAACGGGTTTGCACCACGAATCCTATGTTGAAACATCGTATCATGACGCTATTGTTTGTAGAATCGTCAACAATCCGGACTTGTATGCATGTTGATTAAGTTTAGTTCATCAAACTCACACTTATTTTGTCACACATGGCTTTGATGAAGTTTGATGACTTCTTGCTATCAATTAGAACTTTTTGATCGATTCGACGTATTGCAATGATGGCTCATTTATTGTAGTTCACGCTCATACAATCCACATTCATGATTGAGCACAGTGGTACCATGTTAACATGTATTTCCCGTTGGTCGCTTTTTACACTTTTGTCTGTTTTGCAGTCTGTTTCTGTGTTCCAGTTATTGTTTTGGGATAATTTTTTCACTGGGGAAATACTGACTGTTTTTGGGGTGTTTATGGAAATTTTTATTTTATCATTCGAACGACATCAGTTATCGCGCAAACATGTCAGTCCAGCAACATGGGAAAGTCGTTCAAGCGACATACACAATTCGTTCGAGCGACATCAAGCGAGATGAGGGTTTCACTTAAACACGTCGTTCCCACTTCTTCCCTCTTTGTTCACTCATACCCTTTCCCTACTCAAGCGACAATAGTTCTTATTTTTCCATTGCTGACTTTGAAGCTTTGAGTTCTTCCCATTATTGCTCCTCTGTTCTCCGGAGACTGCCAAACCCTATTCAACCATCCACCATCCTTACTCCTAAGTTTTCTGTCAATAGAACCTGCTCATAAAGATCGACGACAACCAATTTTTTTGGTTGATTCTCCATGATCAATGGGATTTATTTCCCCAGGGCATTGATAGATGGAGGAGTGTCCATCAACATTATGCCAATCAACACGTTATGTAAGACAGGGATCCCTCAAGACAAGATAGTGCCCGTACCACTGGTGATTTCGGGATTCAACATCATGGGCATGCAGTCACTTGGGTACGTGAATATGGGTATCAAGCTGGGGAAATTCACTTCCCATATTAAATTTCATGTCATCAATGCCAACACGAGCTACCATCTGCTCATAGGGTGAGTGTGGATGCACACTTATGGCATAGTGCCCTCCACATATCATCAATGTGACATAACCAATATTCGAGGTACCGAGATTATAATCAAAGCAACTTAACAACCAATTTTTGTTGAGAAAGCCCATTTGGTGGATGCGTCATTCTATACTGAGCTTGACGAAGAGAGAAAGAGCTCAGTGAGAAAATTAGAGAGATGCAAGTTGTTGGAGGAGGAGCCTAACCAAGGATGTCTGTTCATGATCGCTTGGGAAAAATAATGATCCCCATATGGAGAAAAGAAAGAGGAAGGTAGAGGAGGTAGACAAGCTCCCTCAAATATGTAAAATGGTTCTCCTTTCGGATGAAAAAATTATATACCACTTATAATGGTCTGTGCGGGCAGCGTTCTGGGATGAGAGCGTCGATCCGCAACAGAGTGTTTTATGGTAGATGCGTCACATATTATAAAAAATATAGAGGAAACTTAAAAGGCATCTGAATGCATGTAAGATGGTACAAGAAAGCAGCTACAGGAGATGGAAGAGATAAACCTGGGCTTAGAATGGGAAGAACGTAGACTCATTCTAATTTTAAAAGGGTTGGACCTAAAGAAAAGAGAGGAGATCATTGCTCTGATCAAAGAATTCACTGATGTGTCTACTTGGAAGTACACGGAGATGCCATGGATAGATACGGAAGTGAGCTCCCACAAACTGAATGTCTTGCCCAATTCTCTACCACTGAGGTAAGCTACCCGCACATATAAAGTATAGCTATACCTTAAGATAAAGGCAGAGGTGGAAAAGCTACTAGTAGTAGGGTTGATCAAACCTGCCCATCATTCGATCTGGATTTCTAGAATTGTACCAGTGGCAAAGAAAGATAAGAGTCAAACACGAATTTGCATGGATTTCAGTGATTTGAACAGGGCTTGCCCAAAGGATAAATTCCCGTTGCTCAATATTGATAGTTTGGTAGATGCTACTGCGGGTAATAAAATGTATAGTTTCATGGATGGATATATTGGCTACAATTAGATCAGAATGGATCCAATCGATTCATAAAATACTGCCTTCCGCATGCCATTGGGAAATTTTTACTACACGGTCATGCCATTTGGGTTGAAGAATGCAGGTGCCACGTACCAGTGCACTATGATTGCAATATTTCATGATTTATTTCATGATATATTGGATTTTATGTGGATGACCTGTTGGTGAAGTCAAAGAAAGAAAGTAACCATATCCAAGTTCTGAGGCGGGTGTTTAAAAGGTGCAGCTTGTACAGGATGAGAATGAATCCTTCAAAATATGATTTTGGAGTAAAATCTAGCAAGTTCTTAGGTTTTGTAGTGAATCGATAGGGGGTGAAATTAGATGAGGAGAAGAGGTAGGTCATCCTAGTGATGCCACCGCTAAAGAGTCAGAGGCAGCTTAAAAGCTTCTTAGGAAAGTTTCTTACATAAGAAGGTTTATACCAGCTCTAGCAAAGGTGACCCACCCGTTCGCTCCGCTGATGAAGGAAAAAGATAAATGGGTTTAGAATATTAAAAAGATAATAGCATGACCCTCGACTATGGTACCACCGGAGGTGGGTGCATCGCTGCTACTCTACCTAACTTTGACGGAGTGGTCCATAGGGGCCTTGCTTTCCCAAGAAAGAGTTGGGGTAGAGAGACCCGTTTACTACTTGTCGCGAGTGATCTCAAGTATTGAATATAGATACACCAATGTAGAGAGGAATTGTCTAGCCTTGGTGTATGTTAATTAAAAGCTGAGGCATTACCTGATGGCATTTACACTCTATATTGTCACCAAGTGCGATCCTATTAAGTACATTCTATCATGAACAGTCTTGGTACGAAGAGTAGCAATGTGGTTCTAAATCTTATCAGAGTATGATTTGAAGTGCATAGTCCCAAAGGCTGTCAAGAGCCAGGCAGTAGCAGGTATTATTCTCTCGAATGGTAAGGAGAAGATATCCTTGTCCTTCAATCTTGATTTCAAATGTTTAAATAATGAGGCTGAGTATCTCATTCTAGGATGATTGGAAGCACTGAAAAAAGGCATTAGAGTGTTGTGCATACGAAGGGACTCTAACCTAATAGTGAAACATGTTTGTGGGGAGTTCTCTCTCAAGCATGCTAACTTAGATCCATATAGGTCAATCATCCAGATATTATTGAGTCAGTTATTGAAGATCACCATTAAGAGGCCCACCCGCATGATGAATAGGCACCCAAATGCACTAGCCACTATAGCCCAGAAGTTAAAGATGGACGAGTCAGAAGTGATGATAATGGTACGGATAAGAATAGTGCCTACAACGATCAAGTATTTGATTTCAAGTGAAGAATCGAACGATTGGAGGTGCTTAATGGTGAAGTAGTTAGAAACCAGAGAAGGAACGATGAAAATGTCAGAATTAACAAACTACCATTTACTCTAGGGCACTATCTATTTCAAGATCCCTGGGGGATTTTTCTCCAGATGTGTGGGAGAAAAGAGGCTAAAGAAAAACATGTACGAATGTATGAAAAGAATTATCAAAATACAAACATCCCCCTTTACCGTTAGTTGCAGCAGGAGGAGGCTACAATCAGCCCACCATAAGCATGGAGGCTGCTCGTCTGCAGCAGGGGTATCGGAAGTGCCAGGCCAAGTTTTATTAACCAGTTAAGGCCAATTTTTAGAGTTATTTGAAGATTGGAGGACACCCTACATATCATATTTTAGGGATGGATAATTGCTAACAAAAAGAGAAAATGAGATCTACCTCAAAAAGATAGTGACTCACTTCTTTTGGTAGAAGGGGAACTTTGTAGGAAAGGATATAATGAGAAGGTGATAAAGTGTGTAGCGAAGGGAGATGTAGAAATCATGTTGAAGGAGGCACATGATCCCTCTCATATGTGAGGTGCCAAGTTATATGATCAAATGATGACATTGGGGTATTACCGGACCACAATGGAGGCTGACTCTATCAGTTATGTTAAGAAGTGCAGGGCATGCCAAGTGCACGACAACATGGTGCATGCCCCCTCAGTGAGTGTACAAAGCCTAGCAGAGACTTACCCCTTCCACACTTGGGCATTAGATCTGGTGGAAAAATTCATCCCAGCCTCTCATAGCATGGCCTTCATCATTATTGCCACAAAACTGCACACCAAATGGGTAGAGGCAATCCCTCTAAGGATAGTTATTGCCCAAATGGTCACCCAATTCATACGAGAATATATCGTATGCAGGTTTGGTATTCCCAAGGTGATTTTAATAGATAATGGGAAGTAGTTCGTGTGTAAGGGGATGGGGCTTCTAATGGATAAGTACAAAATTATACACAACAGTTCAACCATATCATACCCAAATGGAAACTTCTAGGCGGAAGCTACGAACAAGACACTCATTAATATTTTGGAGAAGACACTTAAGGACATGCCACGAGCTTGGTATAAAAAGCTAACGATTGTGCTTTAGTCCTGTATAATTTCAAAGAGGAAGTTCACAGGGTTTACTCTATTTTCGTTGGTCTACAGGACTGAAGTTGTTTTACCAGTAGAGCTGGCAGTACCCTCAACTAGTATTGATCTAAGAAATGGCCTTATGCTAGACCCCTAGCATGTGTAGTTAGAGGCATTGGACGAGTACAAAGACAAGGCCAAGGAAAATTTTAAGTTCTATGCTCAGCAGCTGTATAGGGCTTATGAGAATTTGGTCAAGCCTGAGGAATTTTAAGTAGGGGACTTGGTCCTACACGCGTCCACTCACCATCTCCAAAGCATGTCAGCATCAAAATTCAAGCCTAACTGGGAAGTCCCCTTCATGATGAGAGGGGTGGGCAAGTTAGGTTATTACCATACATCATATCGCCTTCAATCTATTAACTGTAAGTGGATGAAAAAGTACTATGTCTAGTTTTTGTTAAGTTTCATTTATTCTAAAATTTTGAACATGCCACTCTAATACAAGAAAAGTTTTTTTGTAAAGATAGTAGAGAAAGGTTTCATAAACAACATACAATACAAAAGAAATGAATGGCTGCAATTTTGATCATTACCTGATAACTTGTTCATTATTTATTTACCTGTTTTATGAGGTGGGTACACCAGATTAATGCTTTATCTTTCTTAAAAAGCAAGAGTAGTAGCAGTCTCTACTACATTAGAAGATGGTCCATGACTAAAGGAACTTTTCTCATTATACTTGGAGGGTACATCCATCCCACAAGCAAAGTATAGTGAGCAAAATCCCTACATACACAATAATTTGAACATTCCTATAGTGTAACTTGACATAGTTCTCCAAGTAATAATAATAATAAAAATTACAGAAAGTATTTCTTATAGACTTATAACCTAGAGAACAAGTTGTGACCTCTGTTCTCAAGAAAGTAAATTTTACTTGCTAGTTTATATGAAAATGTGCAGAAGGGGTCTATCCCCCTCTCTAAGATAGAGACTTTCAAAAAATAAAATCACAGATTGAAAGTTCTTAAGTTAAAGTTTGGAATAAGGACCGCGTAGACTAAGCGCATCGTATTAAAAAAAGAAATAGCTACTCTTTTCTTACTTAGTTCCAGTTTTGTGATGGTTCTTAATGTATTTAGGAAGGAGAAGGGGGTCAACCTCCTCTAAGTTATTCCTAAAAAAATGTATATACACTAAGTATCCCGTAGTTAAAGGGACAACTTTAAAACGATAACTTCCCCAGCTCACATGTAAGTACCCCACAGTTAGAGGGGAAGCTCTAAAGTGATAGCTTGCCCAGATCATGGGCAAGTACCCCACAGAACACGGGGCAACTCTAATTGACAAAAGGCTCAGAGTAAATAGAGCAAGTCATAGTAAACAGATGCCAAAAGCATAATAGAGGCAAGGAATGAAAACACTGAATGGAAATGAACTAATAGTTTTCATCAATGTCTAATAGATCTTTGCATATACGTAAGGAAAGAAAAAAAATACAAAGCAAAATTCTACACATCAAAATAAGCTACTCGCTAGATAAAATAATAAACAAATCCTACCGCGTGCGCACGTCTGCATAAGAGGGATCTGCCTCCTCAACAAACTGCTCCTCCAACTTGGCCATCCTAGCCTTATAGTCAGTATCACCCGCCTCAAGCTTGGCCGACTTATCATGAAGAAACTAAATCTGACCTCTGACCTGAGTAGCCTCAACCTGACGCTGTTGAACCCTAGATTGCTTAGACGTGTGAAGTCTCATCATCTTCCTAAATGAGACACTCAAAAAACGACAATCCTTAGTGTCAAGCTAGTCGAGTTGAAAATAATAGAATCTCTGGAAATCATGAAGGTACTGAAGAAACAATGTAGTCTTGGTGTTGGTCAGGTCAGCATGTGGAGTGGATAAGAAATCATGAAGATGATTAGTGAGATACCTCGAATTTAAGATCGCGAGACTGTCGATGTTGAGCGCACTCTGAGACGTAAAAGTCTTAGAATGGTGCTCCAAGATCATCTCTAGCACCTCCCGCTCATGGGTTCGAAACCTCAAAGGTAGCTCTGCGCACTATAAATCACTCATAAAAGCCCCAGGAGCCTCTACATCGATATCGTCATAATCCATATTTTAGGACTCGAGCTCTGAAAGAGGAAGAGAGGAATCCTCGCCAAAGCTAGCAGTACCAACTGAGAGAGTGGCCTCAAAACTCTGTTCTGCCTCTTCAGCTACCTCAACAGACTCACTCACGGGGTCCTAAAAATGAGAAACATAAAATGATAAATCACAAAAAAGAGAAGAATAGACAGCTGAGTGTTTTTGCTCGAAATAAAGCAAGGAATACAAAGTTTACCTCAAAGCTCAGAGGGGTAAGTATGCTACTACCAAATCGAAAAAATGTCGCACGATCCTGAATACAAACCTAACAGAGTATAGATAGATTTTGCATCAATAAATATTTTCTTTAAGTTAGAAATGAAATTTTTAAGAAAACATCTTAAAGTAAATTAGGTATGACAATTTAATACCTGGGGAGTGCATAGTATAACACTCACACCATGTTCTGCAGAACTAGTGATAGCCGCCTCACTAACCAGAAAAAAAGGAAACAGGGGATTGAGGGCGAGCAGACTTGCACAGTAAAAGACAGAAGAAAAGGGGAAGTATAAAGGAAAGGAGGGTATGACAATATAATACCTCTCTCACAACGGCTTCCCCGAGATGTTCCATAGCTATCCGAACATCAGCATCATTAACCTCAGAACAAGGAAAGAGGTAGGTGCTAGTGAATACTTTCACAGAGAAATCAAGTTTGAAAGGTAAAAGTATACCAAGTGTTTACCTGGGAAGTCTCATCTGAGATGCTGTCCAGAGATCCCTCAGTGGACAAACCTAAAAATAATAAAATAGGGAAGGGTCAACAAACCCTTGCACAGAAAATGCAATAAAAAAAATAGTGTGCCAAACATACCGGGGTAGTCTCCATCGAGACGCTAGCCCAAGGTTCCACAGGTATAGGAACCAGCATAGTGCTAACCTGAGAACCAAGGTATGGGTCCTGTAGATAGAGGGACCAAAGCTTCAAATATGTCAGAAAGACTTTAAGATTCTCGTGCATATAGAAAAAGGAAAAAAGTACAAGCATAACAAACATGCGTGCGAAAATAAGTACCTGGGAAGTCACTCCTGTAGAACTCATAACAAGCCCCGAAGATAATGGGACTTCAACTATACTGTCCTGATGGCAAGTAAGATTAGAAGAAGTATAAGAAAAAGGGTGGCACATAAATAACTACTCTTATACAAGAAATACATGGTAACTGTGCGGTCATATTCGCAGGAATCAATGTGGGACCTGTAGGTGATGCCTAGAGGGTTGCCTCTGTAACACTCACTACTGGGGCTGCATATGCAGAGGCTTCACTAGCACCATCCTGTGAATAAATGAAGGATATAAGTGATAACGAATTGCTTATATAGTGAAGAAAATATATAGAAGTGTTTTAAAGTTGAGTTAAAATAGATATCGAGAGTGGTGCTATGATGGCACTTCCACCAGAACCCATGGAAGAAGTGGCCTCAACAACTGCAGAGGCTATTGGAGAAGTAGCTGAAGAAGCAACCGATGAAGTGGTAACATTGGCCAGCTAAAACAGGAATAAACAATAATGGCAAGTCACGAAAATGAAATTATAGCGATAAATAAAAATGAGTCAAGAAAAAAAATTCAAAAATTACCAGAATTCCCTCAAGGGAAGAAGGATGAACGATAATTATTGGAGTATCTATTCAGTGGTAGTGGCCTGTTCGTCAGAAGATTGTTAAAAACAAACACAAATCAAGCAAAAATTCGATTCTAACAAGAATGAGTAGTACATAAGAAGAGGTGATAGCCTGTGAAATAAGCTCACTAGAAGCAATAGTGAAGATCGACAGAGTTGGAAGGTATGGATATGGGGCCTATTATCCATAGGCACATAAACTTGGGGGATATGTATCCTCCCAAAAGGTGAGATGTCCAGGACAGTGACTCGAGTGAGCAACAACGTTCCCCCAATCGTGGAAGGGCTACATAAAAATGATCCCGACAAGGAAGAAAGACAAAAAAAACACTGATAGCATAAATTTTAGCCATCCATAGAAAAAATTAGACAAAAGAAGATGTCATAAGTAACAAGTTCAAAAGGAACGGTTAGGAGGAAGAGGGAAGTACGGCTAGGAGGAACGGTTCTCTCCAATCACATAAAGAGAAAGACATCAAGATATTTCTAAAAATATGACATGTTAGAATAACTAGAGAAGTTGATTCTTACCTAGACAGAATGAGACGATACATAATAGGTCCTCATAGTGGTCGAAAACACAGAAAATAGCTGCAAAGTCAAAGGAAATAAGATATGTCAGTAAAATGTTACAAGAGAAGAAAGGAAAAAAGGGATAGTTGAATGGGGAGGAAGTAACGAACCTCTCCAGCTAAACTCAAAGAGGAGACAAGTATATAACTCCTCTCCCAAGGAAAAGATGCTCGAACAAGAGGTGGAGGCGAGGGATCACTCACCTCGATAAAAGAAACCTGTAAAATTTCACAAAGATAAAAGTGAATTAGATAAAAACAATGAAGGTTGGTTGATAAAAGGTCAAGCAAAGGGAGTTAGCAGAAAAAACTTACAATAGTTGGGCGCGTTCCCTGCCCATATGGGAAATATCCGATGGTAGGACTACTGGCGGAGGGAGAATATATCATAGTGTCCTCGTTGGAAAACTCCCTCTAAACTAACAACAAAGTAGAATCGTCGGGATGATGTTCACCATGAGGGTCAAAGTCACTCACATCATGTGAAGAAGAATTATCATCATCATAGTAAGGAATGATTCTATAATCATCTAGTTCATCTTCAAATGAATGAGATGGGGAACTAGCAGGTGAAACCCCATGAAAGTCAGTTTCACTAAGTAAAGAGGAGTTAGGTATATACCTTCAACAACAGGAATGGAAGTAACATGGGGCTCCTAAGAAGATAAACCTAAGGCTTCATAGCCTTGCTAACACATAGGATCGCTCAACGTCAATATGAGCATGACCCACCCAAGTATAGATAGACCCTAAGGTTAAAGCTGCGAGGGGAACCCCCCCCCCCCCCCCCCCCCAAGTAAATCTAACAGCAAGTCTAAAAATAAGATCATGAGGGGAATCATTTAGTATCCCTGGAAATAAAAACCTACTAAGGATAGTCAAAAATAAAGTAGACAAATGAGATGAGGATTTAATTTTTGGGCCCTCCTGGCTTCTCAATGCCCTGGTTGAATTTTCCCCCTTGGGCAACTGCTCAATATCTTTAAACCAATACCTTTAACATTTGGCAAACGTATATTTAGTGGTGCCAGTCTGATTGATAGTTATATATTTAGAGAACTAATTTAAAGCTGAGTGTATCTCTTCTACCATCCCCTCCTTAACCTCTTCCTCATAGCCTTTAAAAAATATATGCTCTCCTAAATGGGGTAAGGTGATCATCTCGCAAACATCCTCCATGGTTATAGTAAACTCGTCCCATTCAGTAACAGAAGTGTGCGAGTACCTTCTCCAACTAGAATCCAACATGGTGAAAGTACTGACATGCTTGGTAATGGAACAAGTCTTCAAACTATTAATGGCGGTGGCAAGGCCAAGCCCCTTGACAATAGCCTTGTGCGAGTGGGTGGAAAAGATATAATCTATCCATAGGGCCCACTCGTCAGGGGAACCTCCATAAACTCTGAGTTCAAAGTTGGAATGGGGAAAATCACACCTATCCACTTCGATCCCTAAGAATACTATCAGTTAAAAGAACCGGAAAGTGAGTAAACTCATTCAAACCCATATGGGACTGCTAGATGATTGTAGCCACGAACTCCTCCTAGAAATTGTCAAGAGCAGGCATGAAGGTGTCTTGAGGGCCAAATTATGGAGCAAGGCGGTATAGCCCAAAATCCCTTTTCAAACTACTTGCCAAGTATTCCCTTTGGTATTTGGAATAGGTGGTGGTGGTCAAGGGATCCCCGCTCCCAAGATGAATCTCTCACGACAGAGGTGATGGCATCCAAAATGACGGTGGTGATCGTGGTTGCTCCAGTGTCCAAGACAGTGGGAACTGTAATGGAAATAGGGAAGGAACCAACCAAAACCTCATTAGCTGTGGTGGAAACAGTGGGCGAGGGTTTCTTTGAAGAGTAAGCGATTTTTGAAAAATTTGAAGAGTTGTGCACGACGGATTTGAGGGCTCTGAAAAAATTAAGTCTCTCTCTCTAAAAAGCTCTGTTGAAAATAAAATACTAAGGTAAAAGATAATGAAGTTAAAATGGTTCTTTTATACTAAAAGAGACCCACACGCTCCTGCCAATCAAAAGTTGAGCAAATGATGGGATGCCTATTCTTTCCGGAACACTTGTCATCTCATGACTCTCAATGTGGGGTGATGTGACAAAACCATTTAATGCCAACAATATAATGATGTGACTGAGTGAAACTATTCGCATTCCAAGACAAATTGAATCATTGTGTACAAAACCCTTTGGTCTACCCAACACAAAGATTTTTATACGAGGGGACTATTGTAGAGGGGTGTTCATCTGCTATTCCAAAATAATCCTAGGGCGAGTGAGACCACCTAGAGGGGCTCCCACTTCCAAAAATAGCAAGATAAAATTTAGAGCGAGGGGGTCCACCTTGAATGACCCTATGACCAAATGTAATACCTGGGCGAGGTAGCCTAATTGTGAAAGTAAGGCTCAAGCAGGCCAATTGGGATCTCCTGGAAGTTTTGTCTTGATGGCTGAGAGACAAAGTTTGTTGATAAAGCTCAACCATTTGCACTTTAAGATAGAGATAATACTAGTAGAGGGACCCTAGGAGTCACTCAATCCCTTACACAACCCACACTTAGTTATAACTGAAGTGAGTAGCCAAGAGGCTGCTCAGAAGAAAAACACTTTTTACAAAATGATTTTAGAGAGGGTTACCCTCGAGGCCACTCTTAAGTGTACAAAGTTTGTACAGTAAGTTACCATTAAAAAAGATATTTATCGAATCATTTGTTTTGTCACCATTAGGAGACATATTTTCTTTTTGACTTTGGCTTACACCGGGTGTCGTCTATCGGGGGGACATGCGGCTGCAGACCAAGTAAGGACAAAAGGTACATTGCAGACCTTGTCCCTCTAAGTTTCCCTCTCATTTTTAGCGCCCCAAAAGGCCCAAACTAGTCCTAGTATTCACTTATAAATAAGACCCTTTGGTAAGGTCAAAAGAGATAAAAAAATTCAAGTTTAAGTCGTTACGCTGTCAAAATAATACCAAACTTAGTATTCTCTCCTTGATCTCTCTCTAAGTGCTAAGTTCTTGTCTCTTCACTCCCATCATTATAACCATTATTCTCAGGAGTTCTATCTCTCCAAGTTATAATTATTATTTGTGAAGCTCATCTTCTTGCAAGAAGAGGTCATAGTGTTCACTCCATTTTTACTAGAAGAGGAAGGTTTTTTCTACCAGAAGCTGTTCCTGATACTTTGAGGACCTTAAAGATAGAGTCCATTGGAGTGGGTCACGCCTCACCCATTACAGTTCTTCTCAGACCCCAATCACACTACCTTCCGATAGTATGCCATACCATCATCGAGATCGATCAATAATCTCAAGACACGTCTCCCAAAACTTCTTCATGTTTTATATACTTCACTCCAAACTGATATATCTATTCGTTCAAGTAAAACTTCTCGGTACTTTGATTCCATCTGTTGTAACCATATGACTGTTGATTATAATATTCTCTTCCCAAACACCTGCATCACATACACCAGTTATACATACTCGAGATGGTGCTCAATTAGAGTTCTCACATATCGGCCCTATCTCAACTTCTAATCTTTCACTTACTAATACTTTTCACGTCCCCAAAGTTACTATTCATATTTTTTTTATTACCCATTTATGTGAACTTGTCCTTGTTAATTTCTGCTCTTCTATGTCAGGTCTAGGATCTACATATAGGACTCGTAATTGGTATAGGTCATTAAGTTTTGCGTATGGTTGAGCTCATTCACCTCAATATCCCTAACACTCGTTTTGTTGTTGCCTCAACATCTTCCACCCCGTCTCTTGAACTCTGGCATTCTCGTATAGGTCATGCTTTTATAAATCGCCTACATTATCTTGTCTCCGCGGGACACTTAAGGACCATTAAATTTGGTGATATAACTTGTTTATTATGCCAACTTGGAAAACATCAAGCTATATCATTTCTTCCCAGCGAATCTATTACTTCTGCTCATTTTGATCTTATGCATTCTGATGTTTAAGGACCATCTACTCATAGCACAATATGGGGCTCCAAATATTTTGTTCTCTTCATTGATGATTAAGTTTGTTTCACTTAGATGTATCTCATGAAGAATCGCTATAAATTGCCAATCATCTATTATAATTTTGTTCAAATGGTTTAAACTCAATTATCTAGCACCATCAAAAAAATTTGTGGAAACAAAGCCATGTAATATAATTAAACAAATTTCTTTAATTTTCTCCGTTAATAGGGTACTCTCTCTCAATATTCCTACTCGGGTATGTCTCAACAAAATGGACATGCATAGCGCAAGCACCATCATATCTTACACATTATTCCCACAATTTTCATCTCTAGCTGCTGTCCTGAATGTTTTTGGGGTGAGGTTGCTCTCACTGTAGTTTGAACCATTAATCATAATCAATTTCTAGTTATTTCTAACTAGTCACCCTAAGAGCGTCTTTTTGGCATCACTCCCCCATACCCTCTTCTCAAAGTTTTCGAATTTGCTTATTTTGTCTTTCTTCAATCACACAAGCATTCAAAATTAGAACCTCATGCTCGTATTGTTTTCTGGGATATGGGATAGAACATAACTGTTATTGATGTTGGATCCTATTTCTAGGCGACTTCGCATCTCCCGTCATGTCACATTTGGGGAACACACCATTTCTCATCTCTTTCTCCATTTCACATATTCTCCTCTACTCCGTAATCATTCTTCACTGATCCCATCATTGATCTCTTCCTCAAAGATCTCGACACCTCCCCTAATACTCATGTCGCATCCGAATTTCACACATTTGATATGTCTATAACAAATGACATTGTTTCCTCTCCCTAAAATACTAGTCCTGAATCCGAGCTCCTAACACCAAAAATTTCCAATGAGTCTACCACAACTACACCTCCTGATCCTGACCCACCACTTGGTAGTTATACTCACGTAAAAGAACCCACCCACCATCTCCTTGATTATCATTGCTTCTCTACTATGTTAGGTCATCATGATCCTCAAACTTATAAAGAGTCAAGTTCTAACCCTTAGTGGTATTATGCCATGACAGAAGAATTAAATTCGTTACATCTAGCTGAAACTTGGGATCCATCTTCCTCCTGGAAATAGTACTATTGGATGCGAATGGGTTTACAAAGTCAAAACCCGTTCAGAAGGCTCATTGTAATGATACAAAGATCTTCTGGTGTAATAGGATACACTAAAGTGTATGGCATTGATTATGAATAAAAAATTTCCCTTATTGCTCTTGTGACCTCAGTTTGTAGTCTTATTGTTGTTGCTCTAGGTTACAAGTGGAAATCGTTTTAAATGGATGTGAATAATGCCTTTCTCAATGGTGATATTGTGGTTGAAGTTTATATGAAATCTCGTTCAGGTTACTCTCATTCACTATCTTAAGTGTGAAAGATTTGTCAGGCTCTCTATGGCCTTAAGCAGGCCCCTCGAGCCTAGCGTGCCACGTTTAGCTCAACAATTCAAAAATATAGATTCCCTTCAAGTTCTTATGATTCCGGACTCTTCATTCGCAAAACCACATTTGGTACTACTCTTCTTATCCTATATGTGGATGATATGATCATTACTAGGGATGATCTTCAGGGTATCACTAATCTCAAAGTCTCTCTAAGTCGCCATTTTAATATGAAGGACCTTCATCGGCTCAATTGTTTATTATGACTTGAAGTTCCTTTTGTTACCAATGGATATTATCTCTCAGTCTAAATACTCTCCTGATATTTTTGCCCGCATTGGTCACACTAATTTAAAATAAATCATACTCCTCATAATCCCAATATCAGGATCACTACTCTTGATGGTACTCTGCTCAGTGATGTCACTCTATATCGCCAATCGGTAGGCAGGTTGGTCTATCTAATAATTACTCGTCCAAACATTGACTACACAGTTCATATTGTTAGTCGATTTTTATCTGCCCCTCGATCCATCCATTATAACGTTGTTCTGCGTATTCTTTGCTACATTAAAGGCACTATGTTTTATGGCCTTCAGTTTTCTTCTCACTCCTCATTGGTTTTATGTACATGTTCAGATGTTGATTGGGCTAGATATACCACTGAAGGCCTCTCTACTACTGGCTATTTTTTCTTCTTAAGCGACTCTATTAGCTTTTGGAGAAGCAAGAAACGGTCTGTCCCTTCTCGATAAAGTACGAAAGTCGAATCTTGCTGATACTACACATTAACTTCTTTGGATTCCTTGGTTACTTAATGATATTTGAGTTTCTTCCTCTACTACCACTATCCTCTTTTGTGATAATCAAAGTGCTATATAGATTGCTCAATATAACATCTTTCATGAACGAACCAAACATATTGAGATTGATTTTCATTTTGTTCGCCAACATGTTCTTCGTGGCACTATTTATCTGCTCTCTATCTGATAAGACTTTCAATATCTTCACTAAAGCTCATCTTCTAGGACGTTTTCAAGACTTAATTACCAAACTCAAGTTGTCCAACACTTTTGAGGAGAATGTTAGTATATATATATACACACACACACACACACACACACACACACACACTAAAGGATTGTCTGTGCCTGAAGGCACAAAGATAATTTTCCAAAGTGTTAAGTTATGTATAATTTAAGTCTAAAAGATTTTGGATTTTTTTGACTTAACCTCCACTTTTGAATATGATATTTGGCTTAATTCCCACTTTGTTAATCTCTTTGATATACCCCCTGGATGATGGGGTATCTCAAAATATTGAATTAAAATAGGGTTGAGTCTAAGGATTTGCTTGACTTTACCCCCTCTTTATAATATCAAATTTGACTTAACCCCCTATGTTGGGGGCAAAGTAAAAGGATTATGAAGATGAGGGGTTAATTAAAATTAAGCATTAATATTTGGGAGTTAAGTCAATTAAAAAGGTTTAGGCAGAGTGCCTTAATATGTGGGAGTTAAGTCAATTAAAAAGGTTTAAACAAAGTTTTCTCTATTTATTGAACTATCCACCCCATTTAAGAAATAAAAAATACTCCAACAACTATATTAATAGTCCGTCTAAGACCTCCTATAAACAACATCATCGATTTTACACAATTCGTGGAAATAACACCAATTTTGGGGGGAAGTATGCACACATGCCTACAAAAATAGGTCCACTTTATAATGACAAAAAACATTAATAAAAAAACAATAGAAATTTGAAAAATCAGAAGGTAATAACCAAGAGTTTAATTCAAAATTAGATACAACAATAAAATAAAATAAATATTTTGAAAAATTTGTTTGCAACTCTAACCTCTCGTTTTTGCCATTGTGCCATACCTAAAATGTTTAAAATAAAAAAACAAAATATTACGTGTAACATAATTACTTTGGCAATATATGTATGATCAAGTACATAAAAAAGAAAACTTGTTGTAAGGGATGTATCCCGCAACTGATAAAAATAAAGATAATAAGCAAAGTACCTGCAATAAAGTTAAATAAATATTATTAACCTTCAATGAATGTCTCTTGCGAAGCCATTCTCATGGCGCATTTCAATTATATTTCCAGTACACCTATTCTTATGGTGATGTCCGAACTAATAACATTATTCGTGAGACCATTTTCACACTCTTGCCTATAACTTGCCAACACTATAACCCATTTTATTTACAAATACCGAAATAATAAATTAAACATACCAGCAACATGACCTTGTCAAATGCAACATAAAACTATCATTATTTTGTAACGAAATAATAAAAAAATAAAAAAAAATAAAAAGAGTATAAAATAATAAGAATTATTTTACTAATACTGAAGTCCCTGCCCACTAATAATTATTAAGTAAAGCATTGATTAAAAAATAAAATTTATATCTTTTAAACACTGAAAATTAATCAATCTACTTTATTTAATATTAAAACTGATAACACTAATAAGATCAATAACAATCCATGGTGAGAGTAGATTATAGAAACCTCCTCCACAACAATTGCCTCCCGAAATGGACATATAATGAAATAAAGATTTGTGATATGTATATTTTATTGTTATTTTAAATGTCACTATTTAATCTTGTAAGAGTGTATTTTAATGACACTTACTTATCAAATACTTGGTTAAAATCATTTATGGGTGTAATGGAATATTACTGACATTTGGCAATAAACTTACGCTAATTTTTAGTGTTTTACAATCCATGTTGATACATCATATTGTTGTTATTAACCTTCCTAGTTTAATTATTTTTTCTTTAAACCATATGTTGGCAGCTAGTAGGGTCAGGCTCGAAGCGTCATTTGTTAAAATTGTATATGGTTCGCTTGTCAAAAGACGAAAGGACAAAACTAATAATTCATGAAATCTAGCTGGGTATGAAATCTAAACTTCAACATTAAGGAAGTGAGAGAAATAGTCTAGCTTCAACCAATGGGGCAATGATGGTCTTGCTCACAGAGGTAAACATAATGCCAATTTTGGGGCACCCATTAACACGATATCAACATTTAAGCTCAAATCACCAAAAATCAATAAAACAAATATATTTTATACAAATAGAGAAATAGAACAAATTTATGAAATTCTCAAATCTTCGAGGCTAAAAGTTCAAGGCAACCAATATAAATTATATTTTACTACCAAATCTTTTTTAAATTACTAAAAAACATCAAAAGTCACTAAAATCCAACTCCTGTACATCATATTTTTGAAGTTAATATTAAAATATTGGGAACAAGGACCTATTCATTAGCATAATAACATTACTATATATAAATCTCTCATATCATAAACCCCGTGAATATATTATTATTGGCAATGATAAACACATAATTTATGTGCACAATTTTAGTTCAAAATCTATCTACAATTATAGCTTATATGCATAGTTATATGTGCATTCAATATGTTCTTCAAGTATAACAAACTAGCTACCAAATTTATATATAACTCATACTATTATAATACTGTATAGGCCTTGGCCACCTCGTGCTATTTGTTGAAGTGACCAATCATATACGTGAATGCCTCTCTAAACTTGGTACCCCCCATCGACCATGATATTGAGGGATCTTTCCCCTAAATCTCGACAATGGAAGCTTTATCTAATTCGACAAATACTCTCCAACGATTTTGAAGCCAACACTGAGATTGACTTTGGAGCCCTCACATCCTTCATTTGTCTACTTCGATCACTTGACCTTTTTTACATACGAATACTAATAACCCATTAGGCATGAGGGAAAAGTAGAGTAATGATGCGTGACCTGCATAAAACATGTATCGATAGTTATAAAAATTATATCAATAGTAGCAAAGTCTGAAACGCCAAGCCAAGCAATATCCGTAATGGCAATGTTAAACCTTGAACCTTTTTTTTTTCCAACTATGACCCTGTTAGTTATTTCACAATGAATCGATTATACTATGTGCTTGTGAGTCACTTCTGCACGCACCACATATATGGTGCACCTACTTCGTTGAAAATATTTCATTGCTAAATAATAATTTTTAATATTAGATGAGAGGAAATTAATAAATGTAAAATACCACAAAGTGGTATTTAAAAAAATCCCTGATTTGTTATATAGCACCCATTATAAAATGGTTGTGGAAATAAACTACAAATAAAGTGAAAATGCTTATGGAGATAGAAATACATATACCTTTATCAAAGAAGTACACAAACTAATAGTCAAGACCCAACTCCATCTTTACATATCTTGTTGCGCAAAAGAGCCAATCAATCTAAATATGTTCATCGTTAAATCATAATGCACCCCAACTCCATCTTTACCCATTTGAGATTCATGAAAAGAAAAATATATATAGAGTTAACAATTTAGAGGGTAAATACCTTAATTTGTTCATTGTTAAATCATAATGCACCCATAAATTTTAACGTTGATCAAATCAAAATGTAAGAAATGAAGGGTACGTAAACCCAAGAACCCAAAGCCTAGAAATATAAAATCTAAAACTGTATAAACCCCAAAGCAGAATCTTATATTAAGAATAAACCAATAGTTATTTGGAAACAATATGTTCTCAGTTGTAAAGAAATAATAAGCAAGAAAAATCAAAATGATAATTAGTAACTAAGCTCTAAAACATAGGTCTGAGTAATATATCTCTCAAAACACACAAAGGTAACATCTAAAATCTCATAATAAAAAAAATGACTGTTAGAGAAATATACCCAAATAAAAAATCGTTCTATATCAGATCTTTTTGAAACTTAACACAATACACACACAACCAATTCAAACGTGAATATAAGGTTCTAAAAGGAGACCTACTGGACCAACCGAACAAAAAGAAATAAAAATGTTCACAGTAATTGTAAAATACATGATAAATTTTGCAAAATAAAGGGTACTAATGAAAGAAATGCAAAAATGAAAGCATACACTAAATAATAACATAAAGAATATTCATTAGAGAGATATATATTGAAACCTCGATAACTAAATATTATGACGTAAATAACGTCAAATGGCAATCATGAAGAAGATAGCACACGTCTCAACTCTCTATCAATAAACTCTTAAAAAACATAGAATACCCCAAATGAGTCTATACGTTGTGTATTTATAGGGGGTAGATTAGACTCTAAGCTAAAGATCTAAATACAAGTATGCCCCTAAAAGCCTTTACCACTCCTTCTTCTGAATTCTAAACAAAAAGAAAAATTCAGTGACTCAATAAAATAAAAAGAAAATAACAAAAGAAATATAAAAATACTAAAAGCTTAAAAATGACAAAAATGCCCCTAATTCACATCATTCTCCCCCTTGCAAAGAGTTCATCCTCTAACACAAAGAGAAAGATCCTCAGTGTCACTATCCAATATAGTGACGAGAGAATGATGGGGTGCGGCCTCCTCAGTCTCATCCGGATACTCGAGTCCTCTAGAAACAAGGGGAGCTCGGCGCCATGGTAGGGAACAATTTGAAGTCTTATACCCAACCACTCCACAGTTGTAGAACTTGAAGGTCACTGGGTTAGAGGATGAATGAGGCGGGGCGATAGTGACTGGTGTTACAGAAGTAGAGGTGGGAGAAGGTGCACTAGGGATGACTGGCGGGGCAGGTGTGGCAGGGGTGCGGGTATGAGTAGGAGGAGCGATCTTACGAAAGGATTCCACCTAGGTGGCATGCTCAACTGCCTTCACAAAGGTGGTGATGTCGTGCAAAGAGACGTCCCTCTAAATGTAGACCTTTATCCCATGGATGTACCGACTGATCCTCTGCTCCTCGGTCTCTCCTAAGCAGGTGCAAGTAAATAAAATATGAAATCCGTTCTTGTATTCCAAAACAAAAGTGTACTGTTTGAGGGCTTAGATATAGATAAAGAGATCGCGCTCATATGTAGCAGGAATAAAGGTGGACATCAATTTGGTACGCAACTCGGTCCATGACTGAGTGGGATTCTATCCCTCAATGCTCCTGCGCTGCTCCAGGTCATGCCACCACACACTAGCATAACCCTGAAATTTGGTCGCTGCTAAAAGGACACAACATCGACCCTCAATCTATTCTACTCGAAGATTCTCTCCATCGCGGAAATACATTCAATCTCTGCATCGACTGGAGATGACCATGGAACATCCGAACATCTACTCGGATATCTCACTGCATACTTCGAGATAACATCTGTAGGGCCAGACAAGCAATGGGATCACCTCCCTGTAAGGCTAAATCACCCTCATCAATCTCGTCAATGCCTAGCAGAGGATCATCAATTGGGGCCTTGCGGCGCTGCCTTCGAGATGAGGGAAGAATAGGAACTTGAGTAGGAGGTAGTGCCTCAAGTGGCGCTGGTGGCAGAACATACGGCGGTATCTCCATCACAGAAGGTGGTGGTGGTGGTTCTAGGGCCATGAGATATCTCAAGGGGAACTGATCCAACTCATGTCCCCTTTGGTAATAAAGAAAGCAGTGCCACTCAGTAATAGGCACATAAGGTGTGACCTTTGGACTCAGGGAGTCGAAAGGTGACATGTCTGTGTGCCAATCTATCGAGAGAGGTGGCTCGAAGTCAGGAAGGAACTGGGGTCGAGGGGAGGGAGGTTCATCATGCTGTGGATGACCTATCCCATCCTGCACTCATTCAAAAGTATCCACAAGAGTGGAGTGGGATAAACTGTCATCCCAAACTGAAAGAGGATGGGGAACATTCCTTGGATGTCTCGGGGGAGGAAGGGTAGTATGTAGTAAGGGTGGGGGCGAAAGCGTGGTGAAGGAGGTATAGGGTGGAGATGTGGATCAATAGAGGTTGGTAGGACTGGGGAAATGGAGGGGAAATAATGGGACGAGTAAGGATTATGGTGTCTATGGGGGTGGTGACAGGGATATGTAGAGGTGTGGTGTATGTGTGGATTATAGTAGAAGTTAATGGGGATGGTATCTAGGGTTTATGGGGATAAGTGGGAGGGAAGGAGGAATCAGGGTGGTGCTAGGTGGGGAGAGGGGGATTGATGTTCACATAAATGTGGTTCGGGTGGTGGGGGGTCGTGTACAGGTGGAGTCTAGGGTTTGTCATTTGAGAGGGAAAACCCTAGGAGTGAGATACTCTGGGAGGAGGAGGGGGCTGATCGAGTGGTGGTTGGTGGTTTTTAAAATTTTTTGGGTAAAATTGGGGGGGGGGGGGGTGTGGATCGGTGGATGAAGAAGGGTTTGGGACTCGGATGGCCGGGGAAAGAGGTACTCCGGCGCTAAGGCCTGTTTTTGATCGCCGCCGACCACCACTAGGGCAAAACCCTAATGGTCTAGGACTTACAAGGGTGGGGGAGGGATAGTCAGCCATTGGGGTAGTGGTCTAACCTAGATGGTAAGGGGGTTTGGTCGGGTTTCGAGGGATTACAATGGGATGAAACTACCGACCTATGGTTTGTAGGTTTTCGACGTGTTCTGGGTCAAATTCGGGTTGGGGAAGGGGGTTGTGTCTTAGGGTGTGAAGGGTGGGGCACCGCTTAGAGTGAAAGGGGGGTTTGGGAGGAGGTAGACACCTGGGAGGGAGTTGGCACCAGACAAGGGCCATGGAGGCTAGCCTGATGTCTGTCGCATTCGTTGCCTCCCTCGGCCACCTCGTGCTTGGTAGTGGAGGAGCTAGGGTTTGCTGAGTTTATTTTTTGTGGAAGGGGTGTAGAATGGGTATAAGTAGATGAGTTAGGGTTAGTATTTGGGTGGAACAAGGAACGAAATGAGGGCGGCTCGAGGTGGACTCCAGTGGTGGGAGGCGAGCGTCAATGACATCCATTTGGGCCGCTATGCAGTTCAAAACCTCCTCAAAGCAGTCGGTGAAAGCATCCATCGGGGCGTATCTCCTCTTGAGTCCCATTTGTCATTGTATATGATTTTATGTGTCGATACAATACCAAAAACAATAACAACAACAACAACAACGGTGGATCCAACACGACTTTGATACCAAATGACGTAAATAACTTCAAATTGGAATCAAGAAGAATATATCACACGTCTCAATTCTCTATCAACAAAGTCTCAAAAAATATAGAATACCCTAAATGAGGCTACAAGTTATGTACTTATAGGGGGAAGGTAGCTTAGGCTTTAAGCTAAATATCTAATTACAAGTATGCCCCTAAGAGCCTTTACCACTCCCTCTTCTAAATACTAGACAAAAAGAAAAATACAACGACTCAAAAAAATAAAAGGAAAATAACAAAATAAAAATACTAAAAGCTCAAAAATGATCAAAATGCCCCTGATTCACATCATATTAACATAGAAAGTGTTCATTAAGGTAAAAAAATGAACCTATAAAAAATTGACTTGTCATAGATATATGAACGTCCATTTTCTATGCTATCACTGAAATCAAGTGTAAATATATTGGAGTAATAATCAAACCCGAAATGCAATTGAGACAGAGAGAGGGATAAAAAGTCTTACAGTGTAAAATCAGTTGTCGCAAAAATCAAACTAACAAAATCAGTGGCGAAAAACAAAAAGAAAAAAAAAGAAAGAAACTATTAAATATCCAATGGATCCCCTATTTAACAGTAACAAAAAAACAAAATTTAAGAAGAAAATAGCCTATGTTGCTGGCCAGAGTATTTATGCCATATGAACCAATTATATTGTGACACATGTCCTCATGAATATACACCTCAGCGCTTTATTTATACTTGGTTGTCTCTAGAACAACTTGATCGGCGTACAGGCCGACTAGCTGAAGAAGATGAACCATCAGGAAGAAGAAGTGTCATTCACATGCGAATTATCAAGAGACATGCCACACGTGCCTTAAAAGATCAATAGTCTCATTCATTTTGTACCAGTGTAAATGCCTAGATATGTAAAGGCATTTCACCCCTTGTTTTCCAGACCCTTATAAATATCTTATTTCCCTTAGATCCAGGGACAAGTTTAGCTCACATACGCAAGACTGCCCTAAATTTTATGTAACCACCTTCAATAGTAATACCATAACAGTGGACGTATGCTTTTCTTAGGCTGAGCGATTTTAAAAATCTTTGTTGTTCCTTGTTACTTTCATTTACATTTTATCTGTGATCATAATATTGGGAATTATAATCTAAGATAAATTCTCTACCAATTTTGGACATCAACAGATTGATGCCATCTGTGGGAACGACTGATGGTCATCATTCTCTACCCATCCTATAAACTTGTTCCCTTTGAAAAATCTCTAAGGGGTGATGAACGTTCCTGAGAGTGGCCTTGTGGCGGTAGATAATGCTCCAGATTCATCCGCTCCTCCTGGTTTTATGCATCTTCAAGGAGTCAAAGGGAAGAAAGCCATACAAGAATCAGGCATGCAATTGGCCCAAACGTTGCAAGACAAGTCCACCACCTCACCATCCTGGAGGAATATGCCACCATATTGCACCAAAATTTAAAGAAGTAGATAATCCATGTCCTCTCATGACAGATCCTACCGCCTGGGGGCAACATCATCAATTCGATCTACTGATTACTATAATGGTCGATTTTTCACTTTTGAGAGGTCGAGGGTCGTAGACCGTTTAAACAAGGCATTTAATTTTGATCGCCTAGGTCCTCGAGCAACTAGAGGTTATAGTAAAGAACCGGTTCGATCATTTTAGCATAGGGATGGGTCAGTTAGGTCTAGGTTATGCATCAGAGGAAATGTGCATACGAAGCAGACTTCTCAAGAAGAGGGCTCAACATAGGTAAGAAACAAAGCCAACAAAGATGCTTCAGCTAAGTACAAACTAGAGGAGCACTTTTATAAGGGATCCATACAGATATTAGAAGATCTTTTGGTAAAAATGGATAAAACTAAGAATCCTTTGCAGAGGAGCTTTATGAAAGGATCTCCTTTCATTCTGGCTATTGTGGATTACCCCACACCTTCTAAGTTCAAACCACCTGTGGTCACGCCCAAGTAAGATGGTAAAACTGATCCCATCCTACATGTCAAGAAGTACCAGGCTGCTACCAATATTTGTTATGTTCCAGATGAGATGAGATGCAAAGTTTTTTCAAGTACGATAATTGGTCGAGCTCAGATTTGGTACAATAATTTACCCTGAGGACAAATTACTAATTTTCATCATGTCGCTGAACAGTTCATCAGTAATTTTTTCTTTTGAGAAAACCTAATAAAAAGAGTAGCCCGTATACTCAGCGTTCGTTAGCAACCAGGAGAAACTACTCGGGATTACATCACTCATTTCAATAATGATAAACTAGATTTTGTTAGTTATGAGAAAAAAATGGCTATCACAACTTTGATGAGCGGGCTGCTCCCTGAGAAGATGTATTATGCTTTGGCAAAGGAACCTCCGAAAACTATTGTAGAAGGGTGTTATCAACAGAAAAAAGCAAACAAAATAAAAAAATAATCTCTTATTAATGACACCCGAGGGGTACCCGCGAGGGACACCAAGAAGCCCAAAAGCCATTCCGAATTATCAGCGCCACTCCAAGCGTCAGCGCCGCTTTAAGCGTCGGCGCCGCTTCGAGCGTTGGCGCCGCGATAAGGGTCGGCGCCGCGACAAGCGTCAGCGCCGCTTCAAGCGGCGACATCACTTCAAGTGTCGCCGCCACGACAAGGGTCGGCGCAGCCTCAGGTATCAGCGACCGCTTCAAGTGTCAGCACCACTTCAAGTGTCAGCGCTACCTCAAGTGTCAGCGCTACTTCAAGCGTCAGCGCCGCTTCGAGCGTCGGCACCGCTTCGAGCGTCGACGCCGCGACAAGGGTCGGCGTCACGACAAGGGTCGGCGCCGCCTCAAGCGTCAGCGCCGCTTCAAGTGTCGGCACCGCGACAAGAGTCGGCGCCACCTCAGGTATCAGCGACCGCTTCAAGTGTCAGCGCTACTTCAAGCGTCAGCTCCGCTTCGAGCGTCGGCGCCGCTTTGAGCGTCGACGCTGTGACAAGTGTCAGCGCTACCTCAAGTATCAGCGCCACTTCAAGCGTCAACGCCGCGATAAGGGTCGGCGTCGCCTCAAGCGTCAGCGCTGCTTCAAGCGTCAGCACCACTTCAAGTGTCGGCGCCGTAACAAGGGTTGGCGCCACCTCAGGCATCAGCGACCACTTCAAGTGTCAGTGCCTCTTCAAGCGTCGGCGTCGCTTCGAGCGTCGACACCATAATAAGGGTCGGCGCCGCCTCAAGCGTCAGCGCCGCTTCAAGCGTCAGTGCCGCTTCAAGTGTCGGCGCCGCAACAAGGGTTGGCGCCGCCTCAGGCATCAGCGACCACTTCAAGTGTCAGCGCCGCTTCGAACGTCGACGCCGCTTTGAGCATCGACGCCGCGACAATGGTCGGCGCCGCCTCAAGCGTCAACGCCGTTGCAAACGTTAGCGCCACTTCAAGGGTCAGCGCCACCGCAAGGGTCACTATAGAAATATTATTCGAGAAGTGCTGTTACAGGGGTTTTCATCATGAAACAGCAGTCTCTAAATGAACAACAGCACTAACACTTTACTTTCTTGTACAGGTTGCCTCGTCGAGCAAGCAGGGCTCGAACAGGCGCGTTGGGACCTCCTGGGAGTTTTGGCTTGGCGGCTGAGGGACAAGGTATGTCGAGCAAGCTCAACCACTTAGCACTATAGGATTGAGAGAATACTAGTAGGAAGACCCAGAAGTCACTCGAGACTACGCACACTGCACACTTGGTCACAAGTGAAGTGAGCAGCCAAAGAGCTGGCTACTCACAAGAAATAAACTCTTTACAAGAAAATGACTTTTCCAGAAGAGGGGGTCCTCGAGGTCCCTCTCAAGAAAAATAACACTTTTAGAGGAGATGAGGCCTTAAGGTCTCCTCTCTCAAGATTTGCAAAATTGCACCACAAGTTACCGTTTCAAAAGATAACTACCAAAATCTGCTATTTTGTCTCCATTAGGGGACATATGTGCTTTTTGATTTTTTGGTCGGCGCCAGGTGGCGCCTGTAGAGGGGACAGGCAGGCTACCTACAAGTAGGGACAAATGGTACACTTCAGACATTGTTCCCCACCAACTCTCTCAATTTTGGCGCCTAAAATTGCCACTGACCCCTAACGCCCCAGTATAAATAGACCTCTGGGCAAGGTCAAAAAGAACACAGACAATAGAAATTACACTGTTACTCTGCCAAAATACCACCAGACCTACCTAAGTATTCTCTCCCTGCTCGTTCTCTTAGTGCTGAGTGCCTTGTTCCTTCACTCCCCACTGACAGCCATCACTCTCAGGTGTTTGCCTTGAGAAAAATTACTATTTTTGCTGTGAAAGTTCATCTACTTGTAGGGAGTGAGTTGAAGCTTGAGTTCCACTGGTACCAGAAGGAGAAGTTTTCGTCAAAAGTTGCACCAGGAGACCTTGAAGACCTTGCAGGCAGCGTCCATTGGAGTGGGTCACGCCTCACCCTTTCCAGTTATTCATAGACCCCAGTCTCACTACCCTCCTATATTTGGCGACTCCGCTGGGGAGGTATCCTCATTTCCATGGACAAAGAAGGTTTCAATGTCTCTAAACAATTAGTTTTTGAGGACATTCCGTCTGGTAATGGAGCTCACATTGACCAGACTACTCAGGAAGAAGTGGTGGTGATCGGAGCCAAGGTGCCAGCGCCTCCGGGAGGTCAGACCAGTTCGCCGGCAGTGGCTCCAATGGCAGGTATGAACCTTATGGCAATGTTTTTTGAATTTTTAAAGCCAAACAACGTGGATCTTTTAAACTTGGGTCAAGGTTGTGTGACACCTGTTGCTGCCCCTTCCGGAGGGGTTGCCACTCCTATTACGATTCCGGCAGAGACGATTCCGTCTCGAAAGGCGGCGTCAGAGCAGGTCCCGGCGCCGACAGGTTCTCTAGCTCCTAAAAGCACATGTTTGGAGGAGTCACCCTCTAAGACTGTTACTATGGAAGAAGTGAGGAAGCTCCTCTCCTCCACTCAAAGAGAGGGTTCCCACCTATACGAAGAACTACAAGACCCCTATCCACATGAAGTAAGTGAGAATCCATACCCTGAGGGGTATATTCCACCAAAATTTATCAAGTTTGGCGGTAGGGGGAGAACCCTAGAGAACACGTGAAGAGGTTCGTCGAGTACCTGGGAGTACACGCTGGCGACAAGAACTTGAGGTTGAGGGATTTCTCTAAAACTCTCACTGGGAAGGCTTATACATGGTATTCCCACTTGGCACCTAACAGCGTTCCTACTTGGGAAGAGATGCACAGGCAGTTCCTTCAGAAGTTTTTTGTAGCGGAGGATGAATTCACACTGAGGAACCTGGCGCAAGAGGTCCAGAAGCCAGGAGAAGAGTTGATGCACTACATCAAGCGATTTTGCGAGAGGGCCTTAGATGTTCACGAGGACGTGGCGGAGGCCAGGTTGCTGCAGATATGTGTGGAAGGACTCTTGGAAGAGTACAAGCTGCACTTGATCAACGAAACTAGAGATGGAACTTTCAGAGAATTTACCAAGGCCGCCAGCAACATAGCTATGATAATCAAACCGAAAGCCCCGGCTTGGAGGACACAAGTTCCACTGACTCCCGGGAGGTTTCAAGTTGCGAGGAGGCAGGCGGTTAACTATGTGGACGGGAGTAACAAAGGGAAGAAGGGAGGCTCTGGGGCCAAGACTGACAGTCCCGGCAACAAGAGAAAATTTGGGGAAGATGCCCCGCCGCCACTACCGTGCAGCGTAGCGGAGGCTATGGATTGTTACCGCACCTTAGTGCGAGAAGGCGTAGCAGGACCTCCCCACCTTAAAGGAGAAACCCCCACTGCAGCTGACAAAGCCAACCCAAAGTACTGTGAACTGCACCAACGAGTGCAGCACTCTACCAATGATTGTTACTACTTGAGAAGGATCATTGGTGAGCAGATGGCCAGCGGTACCTTGCAGATACCCCCTGTGGACGTTAACGAGAACCCACTCCCTGCGCATCACTTTGGCACCGCCAACATGGTAGTTGCCTACAACGAAGAAGCTGCAGGAAATCTTATGAAGCGGGAGAGTGGCGAGCAGTTGTGCGAGGAGTTAGAAAATCTATCACTGAGCAGATTTGAGCTAGAAAAATGCAAGAGGAGTGGTTCTTCACTCCGGAACATGAAAATGGATGTGGGGAAGTTGAGGAAGTTGCTCTCTCAGAAAGTGAGGTAGACGTCATCCTCGCTCTAGATGAGGGAGGGACCTCTGAAGCGGAGTATGTTTGCAGTGCCCAGACGTACGAGGTAGACTTAGATTTTGAATGTGAGGCCATAGCGAGGAGCCCCAAGTTCAAGTGGTTTTTCGACTAGATAGGGGTGAAGTACGACACGAGGGTGTCCATCACGAAGAAAGTCTTGGAGGCAGTGCAGCAGCAGGGAGACCCTTCCTTAAATTGGCAGGGGCCGATCGGAAGGATGATTAAGAAGTATACCTCTGAAGTGGTGTTTTCAGAAGCGGATAGGGTGGTACCCTACTTCCACAACCGCCCGTTGTACATCACAGCCATAATTAATGGAGTCTCATTTCCCAGGGCATTGATGGATGGAGGAGCATCCATTAATATCATGCCCATCAGTACATTGTATGAAACAGGAATTGACCAGGAGAAGGTGGTTCCGGTACCACTAGTAATTTCCGGATTCGACAACGCCGGAATGCAGTCTATTAGATACGTAAATGTGGGAATTAAGTTGGGAAATTTCACCTCCCACATCAAATTTCATGTTGTTAACGCTGACACCAGCTACCAATTACTCATTGGAAGAGTATGGATGCACACTCATGGCGTAGTGCCTTCCACCTACCATCAATGCACGAAGGCAAACATTAGAGGAACAGAGATAGTGATCAGGGCCACGCAGAGACCCTTCGCCATTGAGGAGGCCCACCTGGTAGATGCTGCCTTTTACACTGAATTAGATGAGGAAAGAAAGGTCTCCACCAGAAAACTAGCAGGGATCAAGGTAGCTGAGGGAAGGGTCCCGCAGAAAAAAATCCGTTCATGACCGTCTAGGGGGAGAGGATATTCCCCCATATGGAAAAAGGCAAGAGGAAAGTAGAGGAGGCAGCTAGACCCCCTCGAACTTGCAAGAAGGTGGTTTTGCCCAATGGAAAGGTTATCTACCATTTATAACGGTCTGCACGGGCGGTGTTCTGGGACGAGAGCATCGACCCAACGCCCGAGTGTTTTATTGTTGATGAATCCCATATTGTTGAGCATGTTGAAGAACCAGAAGAAGCGCCAGAGTGCATGCAAGACGGACCCAGAGAGCAGCTGCAGGAATTAGAGGAAATCAAGTTGGGGTTAGAAGAGGGTGAGAGTAAACCCATTCTAATTTCCAAGTGCCTGGAACCGAAGCAAAAGGAAGAGCTCATTGAGCTACTTAAGGAGTTCACTGATGTATTTGCTTGGAAGTACACGGAGATGCCAGGAATAGACGCAGAAGTGAGCTCTCATAGATTGAACATCCTTCCCAATGCCCTTCCGATAAGGCAAGTCACGCGCACATATAAAACAGACCTTGATTTGAAAATAAAGGCTGAGGTGGAGAAGTTGTTAGCGGCAGGGTTCATCAAGCCTATTCAGTACCCCATATGGCTGTCCAGCATAGTGCCAGTGGCAAAGAAAGACAAGACCCAAATCAGAATCTGTGTAGACTTTCGCGACTTGAATAGGGCATGTCCTAAGGATGAATTCCCACTACCCAGCATAGACATCTTAGTGGATTCCACCGCGGGACATGAGATGTCTAGCTTCATGGACGGGTATGTTGGATATAACCAGATTAAAATGGACCCCGCCGACGCAGAGAAGACTGCCTTTCGCACACCGTTAGGGAACTTTCACTATACAGTCATGCCCTTCGGATTGAAGAAAGCTGGAGCCACATACCAGCGGACCATGATGGAAATTTTTCATGACTTATTTCATGATATACTAGAATTCTATGTGGATGATTTGGTGGTGAAGTCTAGGAAAGAAAACAAGCACATTCAGGATCTCAGGAGAGTATTCGAGAGGTGTCGTCGGTATAAGATGAGAATGAACCCCTCAAAGTGTGCCTTTGGGGTTACTGCAGGGAAATTCTTAGGTTTTGTGGTAAATAGACAAGGAGTGCAAGTGGATGCAGAGAAGATGAAAGCCATTGTGATGATGCCACCGCCCAAGAGTCAGAGACAACTTAAGAGCTTCCTGGGAAAGGTATCCTACCTGAGGAGGTTTATACCTGCGTTGGCAGAAGTAACTCATCCGTTCGCACCTCTACTAAAAGACAAAGCCAAGTGGGTTTGGGGAGAGAGGCAAGAGAGTGCGTTCGAGAAGATTAAAGAAATCCTAACCTCCATCCACGATGATTCCCCCCGAAGCCGGAGCGCCGTTGCCGCTCTACCTTACTTCTACAGAGATTTCGATAGGGGCCCTCTTGGCGCAAGAGAAGGAAGGAGTGGAAAAGACGGTCTACTACCTGTCAAGAGTAATATCCGGAACAGAATCGAGATACACCAGTGTTGAGAGGCACTGCCTGGCGCTGGTATTTGTAGCCCAGAAGTTGAGACACTATCTTCTAGCCTACACCGTTCACATAGTCACCAAGTGTGATCCCATCAAGTACCTCCTCGCGCGGACTATACTCGTGGGACGAGCAGCAAGGTGGTTTTTGATCTTGTCAGAATACGATCTAAAATTCGTAGTGCCTAAAGCCATCAAGAGCCAGGCGGTAGCAGATCTGCTGGCCCACTTCCCGAGTGGGGTTTTCGAACCACCTAGTGAAGAGCTACCCGGATAAAGTTTCCAAGCATGCATGGCGGAGGAGGTGAAGAAGTGGTTTATGGAGTTTGATGGTTCCAGTGCTCAAGGAACAGGTGGGGCCGGCGTCATACTGTCAGATGGGAAGGAGAAGATTACCCTCTCTTTCAAGTTAGATTTTAAATGCTCAAATAATGAAGCTGAGTACGAAGCCCTCATTCTAGGGATGTTGGAAGCACTCAGAAGAGGGATCAGGGTACTATGTATACGAGGGGACTCCAATCTGGTAGTAAGGCAGGTCAATGGAGAGTTTTCTCTTAAACATGCCAACCTAGCACCGTATAGACACATCATCTAACGACTGCTGGGATAGTTTTTGGAAGTAACTGTGGAGAGGCAGGCACGAACGATGAACAGGCACCCTGACGCGCTCGCCACCATAGCCCAAAAGTTGGACATGGAGGAGTCAGAAGCAACCATCACAGTGAGGCGGAGAACAGTACCTACTACCGTAAAGTCCTTATTCCCAAGTAATGAGCCGGAAGATTGGAGGCGTCTTGTAGAGAAGTAACTTGAAACCAGGGAAGGGACAATGAAAATATTAGAGTTAGCCAACTATCATGTGCTGCAGGGAACTCTCTACTTCAAGAGTCCTGGAGGGTTTCTGGCAAGGTGCGTAGGGGATCAAGAAGACAAGGAGAGGTTAATATAAATGCACCAGAAGCACTGTGGAGATACGGATATCCCCCTGTACAGACGATTGCACCGAAGCGGGTATTTTTGGCCCACCATGAGCGTAGAAGCAGCCCGCTTGCAACACAGTTGTTTAAAGTGCCAAGCTAATTTTGACCAGCCGACGGAGGCTAACTTCGTGGAAGCCTTCGAAGATTGGAGACAGCCGTACCTAGCATATCTAAAAGATGGGGAGCTGCCCACTGAGAGAGCGGATGAAATTTACCTTAGAAAAAGGATAGCACGTTTCTACTTGGTCAAAGGAGAGTTATATAGGAAAGGGTACAATGAGAAGGCGCTAAGGTACGTAGCTTAAGAGGATGTGGAAATGGTGCTGAAAGAAGCTCATGAGCCCTCCCACATGGGAGGCGCCAAGCTGTATGATCAACTGATGACGCTGGGATACTACTGGCCGACCATGGAGGCTGACTCAATTGGATATGTGAAAAAGTGTAGAGCATGCCAGGTGCATGGAAACATGGTGCACGCTCCCTCCGTCAGTCTACATAGCTTGGCATCCCCTTATCCCTTCCACACATGGGCGTTCGACCCGGTGGGTAAGATCGCCCCAGCATCTCACAGCAAGGTTTTTATCATTGTGGCTACAGAATTGTACACCAAATGGGCGGAGGCCATTCCTTTAAGGAGAGTCACCGCCCAAGTGGTAACCCAGTTTATAAAGGAGTATATCATATGTAGGTTCGGTATACCCAAAGTGATCCTAACGGATAATGGGAAGCAATTTGTATGCAAAGAGATGGCCCTCCTCACGGACAAGTATAAGATTGTGCATAATAGCTCAACCATATCCTACCTCAAGGGCAATGGCCAAGTAGAAGCTACTAATAAGACCCTGATAAATATTTTGAAGAAAATGCTAGAAGACATGCCGGGAGCATGGGATGAGAAGTTTCCTATGGTGTTATGGGCCTACCGTACTTCAAAAAGAAAGCCAACAGGGTTCACTCCCTTCTCTCTAGTATATGGGACCGAAGCTGTCCTACTAGTGGAACTGGCGGTACCTTCAGCCATAATTTCTCTTAGCAATGGGCTCATCCCAGACCCAAGGCATGTGCAACTGGAGGCGCTGGACGAGCACAGAGACAAGGCGAGAGAGAATTTTAAAGTCTACACTCAGCAACTGTCCAGGGCCTACGAAAACTTGGTTAAGCCTAGGGAATTCCAGGTGGGAGATCTAGTCCTGCGAGCATCAACTCACCATCTCCGTAGCATGTCGGCCTCAAAATTCAAACCTAACTGGGAAGGCCCTTTTGTTGTCAGAGGAGTGGGGAAGTCGGGCTACTGCCAAATATCAGAACCAGAGAGTGATTGCCTCCAGTCCATCAACTGCAAGTGGCTGAAGAGGTACTATGCTTAGTAACAACTAACAAGTTTTGTTTGTGTTTTGCATGTCTGTAATAGATTTTGAGGATTGCTCCTATACCAGAAAAGTTTTTTTGTAAATTTTTTTAAGAGCAACACTACACTGTAAACAGCACACAAAGGTAAAGAAATGAAATAGCAACATTTTTTATCATTGTTGACATTTGCTTTGCTTGCTCATTTATACATACATATACACTCCCTATTAAGTTAGAAGAGAGTACAAAAAAAAATATCAGGAACTTTGCTCACTACACTTGGGAGGTAAGTCCATCCTAAGAGAAAGTATACTGAGCAAAGTCCCCCAGGCATAAATTAATACTGTTTTTTTTATAATAAAATCAGGCTTTCGGAAAGGGGCAGGGGTCACCCCCCTCTCCAACCTAGCCTCTATGACTATAAGCAGCAATATGCAGGAATACCCCCACAGAACAGGAGGGGCAACCCAAGAGAGTCACATGCCAACACCTCACAGCTACAAGAGGTGCATTTTCAAAAAATATATACAATATGATAATACATAACTTTTCATATCAATGCAAATACCCCGCAGTATATGGGGTAGCCACCAGTAGACTAAATGCTCACAGAGATTAGAGCAAGTCACAAAAAAAGAACACCCACAGCATAAAGGGAGAACAAAAGAAAAAGAAAGTGCAGAAGAAACAAAGTGTCTCATACAGGAATGATAAGTGATGTACACATAGAATTCTGAGCACTACAAAGCAAGAAGTAGCCTATCTGCTAGAAACCACAAAAAATAAATCATCACGCGTGATGGCGGCAGCATACGACGGACCAGCCTCCCGCAGAAACTCTTCCTCCAACCTGACAAATTTAGCTTCATCCTCCTCATCGCCAGACTCGAGTCTGGCAAGCTTCACCTGCAGTAGGGCGATCTGATTCCGGATCCTCGTAGCCTCAGCGTGCCGCTGCTCAACCCTAGACTGTCGGGAAGTGTGAAGCCTCACTATCTTTCGAAAAGGAACACTCAGAAAGGGGCGAACCCCCGCGTCAAGCCAATCCAAACGAAAGTGATAGAACTGCTGTAAGTTGCGGAGGGCATCCAAGAATAGCAAAATAGAAGAGCTAGTCAGCTTAGCAGGGGAGGTAGCCAAGAACTCATGAACATGGCTGGCCAGAGCCCTTAGGTTGAAAGCCGTAAGACTGTCAACCTGAAGTATACTCTGAGAAGTAAACGTCTTGGGGTGGTGCTCCAAGATGAGATCCAAGAGCTGATGCTCATGTACCCTGAATCGGCCTGGTAACTCCTCATGCCATAGCCTACTAGAAATAGTCACAGCATCCTCTGCTTCATCATCGCCATCGGAGTGACGAGACCCCGCCTCAGAAGGAAGGAAAGAAGACTCCCCACCAGAATCAGCGTCACCGACCAAAGGAGTGAGCTCAGAACTATGATCTCCCTCCATAGTTGCCCCACTACCAGACTCCACAGTCACCGGAGTACTCCCATGCACCTAGGAATAATGAGACAAGGGTGAAATAGGAATGCTTGCAAAGTATACACAAGAAGAAAAGAGGGGAATAGTAAAAAGAAGGGGTATGCCAGTCTAATACCTCTCTCGCAGTTGCCCCACTGCCAGACTCCACAGTCATCGAAGTACTCTCATGCACCTGGAAACAATGAGACGAGGGTGAAATGAGAATGCTTGCACAGTAAACGCAAGAAGAAAAGAGGGGAATAGTAAAAAGAGGGGGTATGCCAGTCTAATACCTCTCTCGCAGTTGCCCCACTGCCATACTCCACAATGATCGGAGTACTCTCATGCACCTGGAAACAATGAGACGAGGGTGAAATGGGAATTCTTGCCCAGTAAACGCAAGAAGAAAAGAGGGGAATAGTAAAAAGAGGGGGTATGCCAGTCTAATACCTCTCTCGCAGTCTCCCCACTGTCAGACTCCACAATCATCGGAGTACTCTCATGCACCTGGAAACAATGAGACAAGGGTGAAATGGGAATGTTTGCACAGTATACGCAAGAAGAAAAGAAGGGAAATAGTAAAAAGAGAGTATGCCAGTTTAATACCTCTCTCGCAGCCATCTCATTATCTAACTCCACGAGTATCGGAGCAACTTCATCCAGCTCTTTAATCATCAGAGCAACCTCGCTCACCTGGAGATAATGCAACAAAGGTGAAAAGGGGAATGCTGGCGCAATTCAAACAAAATAATAAAGACATAAGATTGATGTGAGGAAAATAGATACTCTTACACGCCGTACCTGAATAACGTCCTCCGTAACAGTCAGAGAAGGAGGAGCAGGGGATCCCATAGGGGCAGCAACAGTGGTTGATGCTCCAGAAGGGGCTGTCTCGGCGACCAGTGCTTCCGAAGAAGCTACCTCAACCTCAGGCATTTCTGAAGGAACAACCTCAACGACGAAGGGCGCAAGGGGTAGGCAAGGCTGCAAGTAACAAGAAAGGGCGAGAGGTAACAAATCACTTTCCTCGAGTATGATAAATACCTCAATTAAAAAGAGGGTGAGGGAAAATCCTCAAAAGGGCATCGTAGAGATAACTACCTGAAGAGGCGCAACAACAGGACAAACCAGCCCATGTATAGGGGCTGCTGAAACGGTAGTGGCAGGAGCCGCACTCGAAACAACGCCAAAGGATAACTGCGACAAAATAAAAGAGGGCTACGATAAGTACAGGCTGGATAGATAAAGAAAATAGAACTAAGAAAATAAGAGAGTACCTGAACCCCATCCAAGGGGGAAGCGCGAAAAAAGACGGTCGGTGCAGTAGGCGCTGTGCTGATAGCCTGCAAAGAATGAAAGTATGTTATTCATCGCGTGATCGAGGAGTAAGAGATTCCATACTTCCGCGGAAAGGCCTTGACCTGAAGCGTAGGCTCGCTGGTCGAAGCCACAGTAAATATCGGGCCACGAGAGATCGCCTGAACCAAAGGTCTACCGTCCATAGATACACGGATCCTGGGGATAGAAATTCTCCCGGAAGAGGATAAACCCAGGGCGGTAACGCCAGGTAAGGAAGGAGCCCCTCCCTGAGAAGAAAGTCCGAGGTCCATTAGGACTCCTATTAAAAAGAAAAAAAATATTCAAAAGTAAAAATACGTACCCCAGGTGAAGAGGCCTCTAGGGGCTCAGCGGCAGAAACGCCCACTGTCGGGACAAGAGAAGATATGGTGACAACGCCCGAAGACACAACTCCCTAAGCATGGTAAATGGGTAAATAAAAGGAAGAAGTAAAAAAATAAAAAAAAGGAAATCGCACAATGGAAGTTTTGAAAATAGCGAGGCATACCTGAGGAGAAGGGGAAGCCACAGGGGTGGTCCTGGTGACAGTAAAGTGCACGGATGAAATCTGCGGGGAAATGACAGTGTACGCAACCAAAAGGTAGTTAGAAGACGAATAAATTACAACAGATGGTAAAATAATTAAGAAGACAGCAAACCTCTCTAAACAGGCCTCGGGAAGAAATGAGCATGGAGTTCCTCTCCCGCTGAAAGGGCGTCGGTCGTAGTGGGGGAAGAGGAGAACTACGTGCCTCTACGGAAATGACCTGCACAAATATGACAAAATGCTTTGATTGACAAATAAAAAAATATATAATGAGGGGAAAAAAGAAAATCATATGCAAAAAAATATATAGACAAGTAAAGGGAGAACGCTTACAGTAGCAGGGCGCGTAGTCTGGCTATAGGGGAGATGGGTGGGGCTAACCCCCCAGGAGAATGGGATGCCTCATCATCGCTAAAAGACTCTCTCGAGACTGATAACAAAGCATAAGTGTCAGTAGTGCTTTCGCTATGGAAACCCAGGCCGCCCATATCACCCGAAAAAGAACTATGGTCGTCATAGGAAGGGTTGCTTCCATAATCAACTAGTTCCTCTTCCAATGAAGGTGAGGGAGATGAAAAAACTCCATGAGAACTAGTTCCACTAAGTAAAGGATGTTGTGATATAGTACCTTCTACAATAGGAATAGACGCGACCCGCGTCTCCTGGGAAACAAGGCTCGGTGAGGAGTAACCTTTCCCTTTCACTACTTGGGAAGTCCCCCCTACACCAAGGTTGCCAGTATTGGACTCTTGATCCACCATAGAGGAAGCAGCTATGCCAGCGCCATCTCCTTTCTTTTTCTTCGCAGCCCGGGTCCTCACAGGAGAAGAAGGAGGAGAAGCAGTAGTAGCAGGAACAAAATTGGATACATCGGCGTCAGGGTGTTTCCTTTTGCTAGTAGTAGAGGTGCCCGCTTTCCCTCTGCTTTTTGGTTGGCTTTTAGACTTCACAGGGGGAAGCTCAGTCGACGGAGGTGGAAGTGACTCGTCAATGAGAGGTTTCACTAAAATAGGGATGGCCTGCTCCAAGGGAGGCGTAGAGGTGGTGCTGAGAAACCAAGGATCTTTCTGCGTCCGCCTGACCAAAAACTGAGCTCTGGTATATTTAATGGGGTTAGTCTCATGAGGAGGGCCAACTACACATTCTTGGATAAGACGAACCTGCTGCTGCCAAAGAAGGAACCAAGATGAAGTGAATGAAGGATGATAATCGGAGGAAGGCACATAGAGGCCACCTAAACCACTGACCCTGCGGAATAATCCCTGAAGAGTAAAGCTAGCACACACCTTTGAAAATGCCTCAGAATGACTGCTGTAGGTAGGAAGAGGAGGAGTGTGAACGCCCTGATCATAACCAAACTGGCGTCTTGCCCTCTCGGAATGATAAGATTCAACACGCGGACCTAAATCGGTCCAAGAAGGGAGGTGACATGGTAAGAGCATCGTCACCACATTAATATGAGGACACGTGGAAACCGACCCCACCGCTGAAGGGCAATAGAAGGTCCCGCCGTCGCCGGGGAAAGAAAGCCAGCTGAAAGTTCCCCCAGGGCGCCTGGTGTAAGGCCGAAACTGAAACTCCTTGATATCATCAATCAACATTCCCAGAGACTGTTTGGGAGTTTTCTTATGCCACCGAAGAAGTCTCGCGGCGTCGCTATGACAAGTGTGAGCCCCTGAAGTAAAGTGGGGGAAATGCTCAAACAAAAAGGCCATCAAGAGAGGGGCGTTGACATGATTAGAAACATCATACCGACCGCAGGACCTCTCTACATCTATGTGTGCTCGGTCCATCCAGGTGTAAAGAGAACCTAAGGTCAGGGCAGCCATGGGTACCGACCTACTGCGAGACAATCGCACAACCAATCTAAAAAGAAGTTCGCGAGGACAATCTTCAGGCTTACCTGGTAGAAGGAACCGAGTCAGGAACGTAACGAGGAGAGCAGCTAAATATGCAGGAGAGTGGAGCTTAGGACCATCTTGGGATCTGGGGGTTGCACGAGAAGTCTCCCCCTTCTGCAACTGCTCAAAGTCCCTGAACCAGTATCTTTGCCATTTGGCAAAGGAATGGTTGGAATGACCAGTTATATTTATGGCCACATACCTCGAGCACTCTCCGAGAGCTGACCGTAACTCCCCCACCATCTCTTGCTCTAGGGATTCCTCGCAGTCATCAGAAAAGACCTACTACCCAAAGAAAGGAAGGGCGTACAACTCACATATATCTTCTAGGGTAACGGTAAATTCCCCCCAGCCCGTGACAAAGGTGTGAGACTCCATACTCCATCGAGACAATAAGAGATTGAGCGAAGAACCATGCTTAAATATGGTGCAGGATTTCAGGCTGCTGACGGCGGTGAAGAGTCCCACCTCCCTAAGAATAGCCACATAATCAGCAATGCTCAGAACATAATCGACCCAGCTGGCCCACTCCTCTGTGGGTCCACCAGGGGTTTTAACTTCAACGTTGGAATAAGGAAAGTCACCACGGTCAACTCGGACTCGGAGAATGGAATCCGGAGACATAGTAGGAAGATCAGCAGACTCAGTTAACCCCACATGAGAACGTTCGAGAACAGCACCTAAAATTTTTTCCCCAAAATCAGAAAGTGAAATCATGAAACTGTCAGCAGGACCAAAAAAAGGAGCACGATGATAAATACCAAAGTCTCGCCCTTGGCGAATGTGCATATAGTCCTTCCATGCCTGAGAAGATCTTGGCGTAGCTGATGAACCACCTAGAGCCATTGGCTCAAGAAAAGAACTCACCCTAGTGGGGACTCCGAGCGAGGGACCCTCGGGGTCCCCTGTCGCAAAAAAGAAGTGGAGGCAGAAACCCTAGCAAAATCATGTGAAGAGCCCCTGGTCAGTGGCATGCTCTCCTTAACACCAATAGTCGGCGAGAAACCCTGGGTCACGGAACCCCCGAGGTGATAAAATGTCGAGACACCCCCTTTCACGAACAAGAGGCCCGTGGATGCGAGGCCAACTCTCAAGGCCCCCGACTGCTGACGAGAGGTCACCAGCTGCCATAAGCTGAAATACCCATTTCAGAAACAGTCAAAGGCATCGAGACACCCGAGGTCGAGATGCTTGCGTCAGCACTAATACCTGTCGAGACACCCCCGGGCGCGGACGAGAGACCCGTAGGAACTAAACCAGGCGTCGAGACCCCCCTCTCGCTGCAAGGGTTCCCTCGCGAAAAAAGGGGTTGAGACCCCATCTGCTTCGAAAAAGTTCATGGGTGTCGAGACCCCCCTTCCTCCAAACTCATATTCAATAGACAAAGAACTCCCCGCGCCTAGCTCAACGCGCGAGGAACCACTGTCGGCGCCAGAAAATTCTGAGATACCCTTATCCAAACCAACTGGATAAACTTCATAAATAGAAGTCGAGATGCTCCTTCCAACGCAACTGATTTCCTTATAAGAATCCAAGGCGACAAGCGAGAGACCCTCGGATGAGAAGTCCACCCGCGTAGGGCCCTCGTCAATAACCATATCAAAAGAGTTGGGTGAAATACCTGCCTCTAACTGAGCGCCACTACATGAGATACCTAAGATTTGAGCACCGTCTGGAAATGCGAAGAACCCGGGGACGCGGACCCTAAGCGCGCGAGGTCTTCGAGGGAGCAAGGCAAGTTCCGCGGGAAGGGGGTAATGTCGCGACATCTGGAAGGAGGAGAGAGACCCTCCGATGGAGGATCTGTTGGCGAGGAACCTTGGTCGGCATCTTTCTCGACCAAAAATTTAAAACCCATGCCCAGATTGGGCGAGACCCCACGCTCCTCGCGCACACTGCAATCGGCGCGAGACCCTTAGCTGTCAGAAGACCCTCGGTCGAGACCCCCCTTATCATGGAGGAACCCAAGTAGAAAAGCGCAGGTGCCGAGTGAGAGGGCGAGGAACCCACGAAGGTTCTCGACCCGAAATCCGAAGAGACGGGTACCGCGCGTGGGGCGTCAGTGCCGCTGGTCGTAAGGGGCCAAATGTCATCGGCGACAGCCATCTCGGCCACGGAGGTGGTTGGAACGAGTGATGGAGAAGGCGTGGAGTGTAGAGCCTTGGGTGCCTTAGGTTTGTTTGCATTTGGAGAGGCATTCTGCGGTTTAAAATCCATGGATGAGAGGCTATGATAGTTGGAAAAGTTAGAATGAGGAGATGGGTGGCTATGGTGTTTTAAAAGTCCCTTTCTCACTCTCTCTCACTACAAACCCAAAAGTATCTTATGTTTTTTTTGAAGAAGATGAAAGAGACTAAGAAGAGGGGCTTATGTTTTTTTGCACCAAAATGGGAAAACGTGCAGGAAGGCAAAAAGGCGATGACCTTTTTTTCCCAAATAATGAGATGACAGTTCCCACACTGACACGTGGGTTCTCAAAAAAATTAAAAATCTCAGATTAAGGGACACAACAGTTAATGATCCTAGGATCCCTCAATATATATATATATATATATATAATTGTTGAAACCAGATTTATAGCGTACAAAGTTTTTTTAGTCTACCCAACCAAAAAATCTTTACACGAGGGGCTAATGTAGAAGGGTGTTATCAACAGAAAAAAGCAAACAAAATAAAAAAAATACTCTCTTATTAATGACACCCGAGGGGTACCCGCGAGGGTCACCAAGAAGCCCAAAAGCCATTGCGAAGTATCAGCGCCACTCCAAGCGTCAGCGCCGCTTCGAGCGTTGGCGCCGCGACAAGGGTCGGCGCCGCCTCAAGCGTCAGCGCCGCTTCAAGCGTCGGCGTCACTTGAAGTGTCGGCGCCATGACAAGGGTCGGCACAACCTCAGGTATCAGCGACCGCTTCAAGTGTCAGCGCTACCTCAAGTGTCAGCGCTACTTCAAGCGTCAGCGCCACTTCGAGCGTCGACGTCGCGATAAGGGTCGGCGCCGCCTCAAGCGTCAGCGCCGCTTCAAATGTCGACGCCGCCTCAGGTATCACCGACCGCTTCAACTGTCAGCGCTACTTCAAGCGTCAGCGCCGCTTCGAGCGTCGGCGCCGCTTCGAGAGTCGACGCCGCGACAAGGGTCGGCGCCGCCTCAAGCGTCAGCGCCACTTCAAGTGTCGGCGCTGCGACAAGAGTCGACACCGCCTCAGGTATCAGCGACCGCTTCAAGTGTCAGCGCCACTTCAAGTGTCAGCGCTACCTCAAGTGTCAGCGCTACCTCAAGTATCAGCGCCACTTCAAGCGTCAGCGCCGCGACAAGGGTCGGCGCCGCCTCAAGCGTCAGCGCTGCTTCAAGGATCAGCACCGCTTTAAGTGTCGGCGCCGCAACAAGGGTTGGCGCCGCCTCAGGCATCAGCGACCACTTCAAGTGTCAGCGCCGCTTCGAGTGTCGGCGCCACTTCGAGCCCCAGCGCCGCTTCGAGCATCGGCGCCGCTTCGAGCGTCGACACCGTGACAAGGGTCGACGCCGCCTCAAGCGTCAGCGCCGCTTCAAGAGTCAGTGCCGCTTCAAGCGTCAGTGTCGCTTCAAGTGTCGGTGCCGCAACAAGGGTTGGCGCCGCCTCAGGCATCAGCCACCACTTCAAGTGTCAGCGCCGCTTCAAGCATCGGCGCCGCTTCGAGCATCGGCGCCACTTCGAGCGTCGACGCCGCTTCGAGCGTCGACACCGCTTCGAGCATCGACGCCGCGACAAGGGTCGGCGCCGCCTCAAGCGTCAACGCCGTTGCAAACGTCAGCGCCACTTCAAGGGTCAGCGCCCCCGCAAGGGTCACTGTAGAAATGTTATTCGAGAAGTGCTGCTACAGGGGTTTTCATCATGAAACAGCAGTCTCTAAATGAACAACAGCACTAACACTTTACTTTCTTGTACAGGTTGCCTAGTCGAGCAAGCAGGGCTCGAACAGGCGCGTTGGGACCTCCTTGGAGTTTTGTCTTGGCGGCTGAGGGACAAGGTATGTTGAGCAAGCTCAACCACTTAGCACTATAGGATTGAGAGACTACTAGTAGGAAGACCCAGAAGTCACTCGAGACTACGCACACTGCACACTTGGTCACAAGTGAAGTGAGCAGCCAAAGAGCTGGCTACTCACAAGAAATAAACTCTTTACAAGAAAATGACTTTTCTAGAAGAGGGGGTCCTCGAGGTCCCTCTAAAAAAAATAACACTTTTAGAGGAGATGAGGCCTTAAGGTCTCCTCTCTCAAGATTTGCAAAATTGCACCACAAGTTACCGTTTCAAAAGATAACTACCAAAATCTGCTATTTTGTCTCCATTAGGGGACATATGTGCTTTTTGAGTTTTGGTCGGTGCCAGGTGGCGCCTGTAGAGGGGACAGGCAGGCTGCCTACAGGTAGGGACAAATGGTACACTTCAGACATTGTTCCCCACCAACTCTCTCAATTTTGGCGCCCAAAATTGCCACTGACCCCTAACGCCCCAGTATAAATAGACCTCTGGGCAAGGTCAAAAAGAACACAGACAATAGAAATTACACTGTTACTCTGCCAAAATACCACCAGACCTACCTAAGTATTCTCTCCCTGCTCATTCTCTTAGTGCTGAGTGCCTTGTTCCTTCACTCCCCACTGACAGCCATCACTCTCAGGTGTTTCCCTTAAGAAAAATTACTATTTTTATTGTGAAAGTTCATCTTCTTGCAGGGAGTGAGTTGAAGCTTGAGTTCCACTGGTACCAGAAGGAGAAGTTTTCTTTAGAAGTTGCACCAGGAGACCTTGAAGACCTTGCAGGCAGCGTCCATTGGAGTGGGTCACGCCTCACCCTTTCCAATTATTCATAGACCCCAGTCTCACTACCCTCCTACAACTATGACTAAATTAATGGAAAAAGAAGGGAAGATCATGAATGTCGAAGAGGCTATGGCTGATAAACAAACTCCCGGGGAAAAATCTAAGGGCCAGAAGAGTTCTGAGAAGAAGGAGCAGAAAGATAAGAAATTTGAGAAACTTAAAACATATGAGGAATATACTCATCTCAGTATAGGTGTGCAGCATATTCTGGGTGAAATTATGGGCAGTAAAGACTTGAAATGGCTTGGGAAACTGAAATCACCACCCAATTAGAGAGATAAGTCCAAGTATTGTAACTTTCATAAAGATCACTGACATACCACTGATAACTGTATTACGTTGAAGAATGAGATTGAATCTCTCATCCGCCGAGGAAAATTGACCAAATTTATTTACCAGACTGAAGGTTGGGACAACAGAAGACGGTCTAAATACCCTTACAAGAACAAAGAAGATAGCAAGAGAAGTCTACATGATGATTCTGAAGATGATCCCGACCTAGTGAAGAAACCTAGGGAGCCTGAACATGATGCAAGCATGATATCTTTTTATTTATCCTTTCATTACAGGAGGAGATGCTTGAGGCGGAGATGAAATAACTGAGATAAAGGCTTATTTAAATAAGGACAAAGCTTGATCTTATTTTAGGAAAGTTCATTTAATAGATGAAGTAGATGGTCAGTCTAGAAAAGTGAACAAAGATAAGCTAGTCATAGTCTTTTCCAAAAATAATTTATCTGGAGTTATGTACCACATGACGACCCTCTAGTCATTACCTACCGAGTGCATCATGCCAGGGTAGCACTAATTATCATAGATAATGGTATCTCGACTGATGTCATGTTCTACATTTGTTTTCATAGACTGGGTTTGAGAGATAGCAAGATGGAACCCTACCATCGATCTTTAATCAGTTTTTCTGGGGAAAAGGTGTATCCTTTGGGGACTGTTAAGCTAGAATTATTGATCGACACTTGGCTAGCAAGCATAACAAAAAATATTCGCTTCTTTCTCCTGGATAAAAACATTCCCTTAGCTCATAATATAATCCTCGGCAGAGTTGGGTTGAAGAAGTTAGAAGTAGTGGCATCCACAGTTTATCAGTGTATGAAGTTCCCCACTCACAATAGGGTCGGCGTGGTAAAAAAAATCAGAAAGAGGTGAGAGAGTGACACTATACTTCTGTCGCCCAACAAGAAGTTCAAAAGAGCACTACCACCTACCAAATTGACACTCTGGGTTAACGCAAAAAAATTGATCTAATAAAGGGTAAGGTTGTGGAGGCTACTGTAACTATTGTTCTAGATGATGAAAAGCCAGAAAGAACAACCCAAATTGGCTCAAACCTAGCACCTTCCCTCAAATAGGAATTAATTGCATTCCTTATAGAGAGAAAGAACCTGTTTGAATGGAGACATGAGGGTATGCCAGGAATTAACCTTAATTTCGTATGTCATGAGGTCAACATCAATAAAGATGCTAACCCGATCAAGAAAAAATGCAGGGTATTCAGTCCCGAGAAGAATATGGTTATCCAAGAGGAAGTTGACAAATTACAGAAAACGTAATTCTTTGAAAATGTCAAGTATTCTAGATGGTTGGCCAACGTAGTAATGGTCAAAAAGAATAAGGATAAATGGAAAATGTGTGTGAATTTTACCGACCTTAATGAAGCATACCCAAATGATCATTTTCCTTGTCCAAGGATTGATCAATCGGTAGATGCAATAGCAGGTCATGAGTTTTTGAGCTTCATGGATGCCTACTCTGGTTACAACAACATTAAAGTGAAACCTAAGGATAAAGTAATTACGTCTTTCATCGCCAACCGAGGTACCTACTGCTATAATATTATGCCTTTTGGGCTTAAAAATGTTGGAGCAACATACTAAAGACTGGTGAATAAGGTCTTTGAAGAACAAATTTGGAAGAACATGGAAGTATATGTGGATGACATGCTCACCAAGATCAAGGTGGTTGCCGGACACATCAATGACCTAAGTCAGGCGTTTGGTCAACTAAAAAAATATCAGATGAAGCTAAATCCAACCAAATGTGAATTCGGTTTGTAGGAAGGAATATTCCTCTGCTTTATTATGAATCAAAGGGGTCTGGAAAATTTTTTGAGTTTCATTTTGAAATGAAATGTGTTTGAGTTTCATTTTGAAATGAATATTTTTTGGTAGATGCCCAAAAGATTAGTCCCCGCATAGTTACGAGTAGAGGGAAATGCATATGTTTTTAGAATAGAAGGGGGGATAAGAAAAGTCGTAGCGCGCTAAGATTTTGGACTAAGGGTAGAATTACTTGAGATTGTACCAGTTGACTGGACGAGCCATCTCTTCTCTGTATAGGTCGGTGAGCATAGTGGTGCCACTGAATAGGATCTTCTTTATGATGTAGGGGTCACTCCAGTTTGGTCTAAATTTCCCTCTGAGTCCCAGACGGGTTCTATGATTTCTTTGAGGGATAAATCCCATTCTAAGACACCACGATCCTTGACTCTCTTGTTGAATGATCGCGCTATTTGGCGAAGGTAACCTTGTATATGATATATAGACTTTAGTCTCCTTTCATCCAAGAATGACAACTAGTCAAGATAAATTTGATGCTAGTCTTCCTCGTTGATCTTGCTCTCAAGCGTGACACACAGTGGAGGTATTTCTAACTCAATGGGTAGTACTTCTTCCATGCTTTATACCAGAGAGTAAGAGGTAGCCTCAGTTGATGCTAGAACTATAATGCGATAGACTGAGAGGGTGTAAGGGATCCAATCGTCCCAATCTCGATAACTCTCAGTCATCTTGAGGATGATTCCTTTGAGGTTCTTATTAGCGGCTTCAACTACACTGTTGATTTGAGGTCGATAATGAGAAGATTTGTGTATCTAGATCCCATACTCATTGACCAATTCTGTGACTTCTGCCTCAAAATATAACCCATTATCTGACACTAGCTCATGTGGGACCCTGTATCGACAAATGATATTTTTTTGGATGAACTTGGCCACCTTTTTGGCATTCAGTACTGCATATGACTCGGCTTCGACCCATTTGGTGAAGTAATCAATGGCAACCAAGATGAACTCATGCCCATTTGAGGATTTGGGTGCAACTTTCCCTATGATATCGATGCCCCGTGTGGAAAATGGCCAGGGAGAAGTCATATTGTATAATTCTCACGGAGGCAAGTGCTGAAGGTTGGAAAATTATTGGCATTTAAGGCATCTTCGAACATAGTCGGTGCATTCTTGAACCATGGTAGTCCAATAGTAACAGTATCGGATAATCTTCATGGTGAGAATATGGCCATTCAATGTCAGCCTCTGCGATGCAGTGTAAATGGGTTCCATCAAAATTTATCTTGAACAGTGCTTTATCATAGACAATGTATTGGGCAACCAGCTTACGAAGTATTACTCGATCTTTCTTGTTAGAATCTTGGGGATGCCTATCGTTCTTGAGGAGGTGCCAAATATCGTAGTACCATGATTCGAACATATCATAATCTACTTTTGTAACTAGCTCGATATGGTAGTAGTGGGTTGGTTTAGATTATTTTTGGACTAGTAAATGGGCCATCGTTATTCCCTCGGGCATGTCTATCATGGAGGCTAAGGTAGCAAGGTCATCGGCTAATTTGTTCCTTGCCCCGATTGGTAGTGTAAAGTGATATCTTGGAGTTGGGTTGCCAAATCTTCTAGGTGGGCATGGAAGGGTAGGAGCTTCTCGCCCTTAACTTTCCATCTTCTAAGGATCTGGCCAATGATGAGGGATGAATCTCCGTAGACATATAGGCATTGAATTCTTTTCTTGAGAGTGACTTTGAGGCCTACTGTGTACGCCTTGTATTCGGTCATGTTATTAGTGCAGGGAAAATCTATGTTAATGGCAATTGGAGTATGAGAGTCATCAGGGGTGATCAAGAGTATCCCAATGCCATATCCTTTCTTATTGGTAGCGCCATCAAAGAACATTTGCTACTAGAGGTCTTTTTGGTAGGTATAAAGGATATCTTCACCCAACAACTAGAAAATCCAAACATCGACTTCTTCTATGGGGTAGTCAGTGAGGTAGTTAGAGATGGCTCTCCCTTTCATGGATTTTTAGGTGACATACATAATGTTGAATTCGACTAACGACATTAACCATCGGGCCATTCGGCAAGACAAGACATGTTTCTCAAATAGGTATTTGATAGGATCTATTTGGGACACAAGTTTAATGGGAAAAGAAAGCATATAGCGTCATAATTTTTTAGTGACCCAAAGAAGGGCGACACATGCTTTCTCCAAGGCAGTGTAGTTGACTTCGTATCTAGATAATTTATGGTTGGCATAGTAGTTGACCCTTTCCTAGCTGGATTCTTTAATGTATTGGGTTAGAAAAGCCCCAGCTACGGCGTCTAGCACGATCAAGTATAGAAGTAGAGGGAGACCAAGTTGCAATGGCATGAGTATCTAAGGTTGGGTAACTTATCATTTGATTTGGTCAAAGGCTTCCTGAAAAGCTTTATTCCAGACTTTGGTATAATGTTTTTGAAGGAGTTTAAAGATGGATTCACAAATGGAAGTCAACTGGCTGATGAATCGACTGATATACTATAATGTCCCCAAAAATCCCCAGACTTCCTTGTCCATTTGGGGTGGTGGAATTTTGAGTATGGCTTTCAGTTAGGCAGGATATGCTTCAATCCCTTTCTCACTAACCATGAATCCCAAAATCTTTCCTTTGGTAATGCCAAAGACACATTTTTGTGGGTTAAGTCATATTTGGTATCTCCATAGCCGTTCGAATAACTTCCAGAGAGCGGGAACATGACATTCCCGAGTTTTAGACATGATAATCATATCTTCCACATAGACCTTAACCTCTTTGTGTATAAGATCATACAAGATGGTTGTGGTAGGTAGCACCTATATTTTTTAGATAGAACGACATAACTGTGTAACAGAAGGTTCCCCAAGAGGTGATGAATACATTTTTTTCTTGATGACCAGGGTGCATATTAATCTGATTGTATTCGACAAACCCATCAATGAATGACTTTATAGCATGACTGGTCGTATTGTCCATAATCATGTCGATATTGGGTAATAGGTAATCATCCTTTAGAGAGGCCTTGTTCAAATCTCGGTAATCAACGCACATGTGAACCTTTCCTCCTAATTTTGGCACGGGTTCAATATTGGCTAGCCATGCGGGATATTCGATCACCCGAATGAAGCCCACGTTAAAATTTTTTACTACCTCCTATTTAACCTTGAGAGACCATTTAGTACGGAGGCTTTGTAGTTTCTGTTTGACCGGTTTGCATTATGGGAGCATTGGAATCTCATGCTGAGCGATCTCAAGATCAATGTCAGGCATGTTATCATAGGACCATGCAAAGACATCCACAATTTTTTTCAGCAGTTCTTTGAGTTGCGCATGCTCGTGTTCGTCAAGGGTGGACTCTATCCTAATCTTATGTAGTTGGCTACTAGAACCGAGATTGATGACAATAATTTCATCTTCATTAATTTGAATGCGGTTATGCTATTGATTATGAACCTTATTAAGATCAATTAGGAATAGTTCATTTGCAAAATCATCATCATCAAGAGTTTGATTAAAATCAAGACAATTAATGTAAGGCATAGCAAGATACTCAAAATCTTCGATTATTTCATTATTGGGAAAAATAATGTTGAGAACCACATCAAAGGAGGTATCGATTGCATTGTGATTAGAACAAGGAGGAATAACAAAAGAAGAAGAAATAGGATAAACATCCAGGTTGGGTTGCATTTCAGCTGGTGGAATTGCACAACATTCTAATTGAGGAGAGATGCATCAGTAGTCTTGATCATGATGGATGGATCCGATGATGTAGTGTCTGAGTGAATCATGCAAAGTGTTAGCCTCAATGTCTGTAAATTGAATGAATCCTCAGAGTCATTTCCCTTGGAATCCTTTGTAACAATTATAGTATTCCCAACGAGCGATTGCACGTGATGCTGGGAACTTTTGGCCCATGAGTAACTATCTTGAAAGAATATATCCATTCCTAGCTTCATCTTCTTGTCCACATGATCATACCATGGTTCGGGAAAGCCACAAAAGGGAAAATCTTCACCTTTTATGATGAATCTACCATTCAAGGAATCTCTTGAAATAGTCTTAGCACTTTCTAGCCTTCTTAAACACTATAGTATCTAGTATTCCCTGTTGTCGTAGTCCTAGACCCAGTCAGGGCATGAAGTGCATATTCTTGAACATCTGTATCACGTTAACATTGTCATGAGGGTTATACTCTAGACAGACTCTGTCTCTAAAATCATCCTCTACTGGGAGTGGAAGTGATTCAACTCGAAAGCCTGATAGAAGCATATCATTTGCCCCATGCTGTATCTCTAATATCGAATTACTGGTGATTGCATTCTAAGTGTTATCATTATCGCCAAATATGGTGATGATTTTCCCAATGGCGAAGAACTTCAGTTTCTGTTGGAGGGAGGAAGATACACCCTTGATAATGTAGAGTCACGGTCATATGATTAGTAGGTTGAAACAAGTCGGGATGTCAATGACATGGAATTCAGTGACGGGACTCATAGGGCCAGCCACTATTGTAATCTTTATGGATCCCATAACTTCTGAACGAGTACTATCATAAGCACGCACTATGGTGGAAGTTGGATAAAGGTCACTCTCTATCAATCCCAAACAGTTAAGGGTTCTTAACGGACAAACATTAAGTACTGACCCGTTATCGACAAGTGAAAGCGAGGCGGTCTTTCCTATGATTGCGACAGAGATATTGAGAGCATAGTTTTGATTTGAACTAAACTTAGGGATTTCTTCCTCGAAGAAGAAGAGCATTATAGTAGAGTTATAGATCCAACCAGATTCATTGCATCTTCTGGTATGGTGGAAGGAGGGACTGTGAGCCCGATAAGTAATTTAGTAAAGTCATTTCGATGCAGTTGGGAAGACATAAAAAGTCCCCACAGAGTGATGTTAGATTGAGTTTTCTTCAACTATCCGAGGATCTTGATCTCCTCGAGGGTCATTTATGTCATAGGGAATTTCTCAACACCTTTTCCTTTTTCTATTGTTGCTGATTGAGGGTTTGGAACCTGGTAATACCTCCCATATCTAGTCATATGGTTCACAAAAGAGGGAAAAAATAAAAACTTTATTTCTTCATCTATCTCGGGTTGTTCGGACACTTTATTAATCTCTCCTAGAAGATCCTCAAATGATATCATTCCACATATACTAACTACTGGGCTTTGCTCTTCATCTGAACTATATAACTCATCCCCCCATTTGGTGGAAATGATGTCATCCTTCTATGAGAAGTCAATGCATTCTACAACCTCAACGACTCTTCGTATAGATCCTCCCATTCAATGGGGAGATGTAGAAGTTAAGGGACCAAGCGCCCTTGTATTTTCAGAGCATCAAGTAGCTCGGACATACTGCAAATTTCACCGACTTGTCAAAGTAATTCTGCCATGATCTGGATGGCAACATCTAAGCTGACTTCATTGGCGGGTACCACCCAATTATCTGACTCGCGAGCCAACTTTGGGCTTTCATGACCAGTGCGCTAAACTTTTGGCAGTCAATTATCATTTTTGAGGGTAATTTTAGCCCAAACTCTAGGATATAGTTTAATGCCACTGGCAATTCCATATCTTTTCTTCCAAAATGAGTACGAACGATAATGCATGCTCTTATACAAAGTGACAGGGCCTGATCGACAAACACAGTTTGGGTGTAGGAGAAAATAAGGGCAAACTTTGAGAGGTTTGGGTGGATATATGGGTATGATGGGTGATTTACTGGGTATAATCTGGGTAGATGGGTCAAATTCTTGGTCTTCTTCTAGGACGATAGCATTTGCATGATTTTGGGATTGGATTATAGATAGTGTTTGGTTTAGGATTGGCTGGTGGGGCGATGATATCCCGATCAATCAGACCTTGGATTACATTTCGGATATGGAAACACTAATCAGTGGTATGGCCGACATTTTGATGGAAATCACAATGGGCATAGAGTTTGAAATTTTTAGGAAGTAGGTTTGGTAACGAACGAGGGTCTAATGGCTTGATGAGATTTTGGCTTAAAAGGGCTTGGTAGACTTTAGAGTGGGAGGATGAATCTCGGTGTATTCTTTTCTGACGGGATTAGGGCGGCTTTCTCGTGCCCATGAAGTGGCAGGTTGAGAGATGTTATTGATGGTTGAAACTGTGGTATTGGTAGGTTTTTCAAACATTCTGGGAGTGAACTGTCCAGATATTTTCTTTAGCTCAACTTCTGTCTTGGCAAAACTTTCTTTAATATCCACTACTGCTTCTCGGAAGGCTTAGAAATGAGAGTAATACTATACTCCCACCGTCGTTCGAACATGGGGTAAGAAGTTTTTCTTCACAATACTGACTTGTTCCTCTTCATAAGTTCGATTGGTCATGGTGGCCGCTTTATCTCTCCATCTGCCTATGAAAATACTGACAGTTTCCTCGAGATTCTATTTGAGAAGTTCTAAATCATGGGGGGTAACCTCCAACTCCTCGTTGTACTTGTACTGTGACATGAATTCACACACAACATCCTCCCAACCGCGAATTCTAGATTCCTCGAGAGATAAGAACCAGTGAAGAGCGTTGTCCTTCAAAGTTTATTCGAACATTTTGGCCATTATTTCCTCGGAGACCCCTAGGAGAGTAATGGATAGATGGTTTTTTCAGAGATGAACAATTGGGGGGATAGTACCCCCTAACTTCTCATTGTTAGGCATCTTAAACTTTTTCGACTGCCTTGCTTTAGGTCAGTGAGACATATGGGTGTAATCCATGTAGTTATTGGTGATTCGTACTTGGTCAAATTTCTTAGTCAATAGCTTAAGGCACCCTTTGACTTTGTTTAACCCTTCTTCCTTTGAATTAGCAGGTACTGGTGGGTTAGCTTCTAGTTGGGAAAGATTCGACATATGGAGTTGAGTTAACGGTGTCCCATTGGTAGGAGGGGCATGTGAAGCGTGTTGATACTCTTTTGGGACCCAAATAGGCTCAGGAACGGGCGAAACCATAGTGTGAGGGAAGAGTACCTTGGGATCTTTGGGGATAGGGACTCAGTTTTACTACATCTCACAAACCTCGGTTTGAAGGTTGTCAATCTTAGCGGTAAGTTGGACTAAAACCGTCATCAAATTAGGCTGTATATTCGGCACTTGATCTGCGTTCTCCATGGAAAGCGGGTGAAGGTGGATTTTAGACTCGAAAGAAGTAACGGGAGAACTGAGGGAGCTTTAGGGAAGTTCGATGGAAAATTGAAGCCAATAGGGAGCCAGGCCAAGGGTCGGGTATGTGATCAACCTGAGGAAGAAAATGATCTGAATTTATTTTTGAAAGAGAGGAGGGAAAAACTTTTAATATTTTAAAAAAGGAGGAAAATGTTTTTGATTTTTTTTTTTGGAAAGGGAGGGACAAAATACTTTTGGTATTTTTAAAAGAGGGGAAAAAAGGTTTTTGACACTTTTGGTAAGGAATGAGGGAAAAATGAGAGGAGGGTCTCCGCATGATTATTTTTATTATTATGTTTTCACTTGTATTAAGTTTACCTAAATGCAAAATAAATGCTAGAGGAGACCCAGGCCTAGGAAAAATTGAGTTTGAAAAATATTCAAAACACGGTTTCACTTGTTGACAGGCTCATAGACAGGGTCCCATTTTGAAAAATACGAAATCACGCAAAAATTTGGATGACATGCCGACCCGACATTTTGACAGAGTTTCGGGTAGTAATTATCTATCTAAACATGAGTGCCTTAGGTTTTACGCCTATATGAGGGTATGCAATTATTGGGTTGATGAAAAGGTGTTACCCCCTTTGGCATGATTCCCACGATATATATCTTTCTTTTGAGGGAAATTGGTATGTGTGGACAAGCCATTTAATATGCCTGAGTGTACGTGAATTTCCTCACTACATACCTCATGGGGCCAATATGTGTGAGAACCAATTTAATATACTCGACGTGCGTGAACGAGTTCCCTACTATATACCTCCCGTGATGACTTCAATCAAGCGGTATGATGCGGGGGGAACCATTCGACATACATCGAAGGTACCTGGCCAATAGAAGGTGAGAGTCATGTTTCTTAAGCTAACGGTGACCCATCGGACTAGCTCCCATCACAAAGTGACCCCCCAGTACGAGACAAAATTTTGATCAATAGCCAGGTTCTTTGGTGATTTAGTATGCAAAATGCATGATTCTTGATTAGTATATTATGGAGAGAGTATTTTATTTGGCATGATGAGCACTATACTAATAAGGAAGAATGTACAAGTATTATGAAAAGTAAATCTAGCATGGAGCGTGAAGATTACACTAAACATGGATATGTGAGAGTGAGTAATGTGTGAGTATCTATAAGTGAGTGTGTGGTAATTAATCTAAGCATGGATCAACTACAAGTTGTTTGTGAGTGAGCATGGATATATACAAGTTTATAAGTGGAGGTGTGTGCCAGTGACACCTAAGCATGGGCATTCGAAGTGGTGTGTGCAACATGTGGATATAAGTGATCCTACATGTGAGTAGTGTGAAGGGTACATGGAGAGTATCTACAAGTGTGTGAAATGAAAAGTGGGTGAGAGGTGATATAAACATGAGGTAGATATATACAACAAATAATATAGGAGAAAAAAGAGAACATATAGGTAGGTGCATACGCATAACCCTCTTAAGTCAAGTCCCCGATAGAGTCGCCACTGTGACCATCCCTCATTTTTACTCTTTCCCTCTCTCTCGTCTCGGGGGGTTCCTAGCGCTATCACTCGTGCACTCAGATAGGGAGAGAAGGTACCGAGACCATTTTATAGGAGCACTTAGGCCGTCGTCAATGTGTGGTGATGTAAAAAGATGGGGTCTCCCGCCTATTTTGCACAAAACGGGCAAAAGAACATGTCGCCGCCTCGAGAGAGCGGCATCAAAGACAAACTGATACTTATGAAACCAATAGTTCTGAGGTTCGGGGGCTATGTTACGAAATGAAAAGGTGCTAGGCACCCATCCCGACTTTTCAATCTCTCATGGGCTTATGTTACTATTTTCCTTAATTTCTCCATGAAGTGTGTGTGCGTATATGTATAAATGGAGATTGGCAAGGAAATGGACCTACCAATCTGCAGCCTCGTGTAGATTTTTTTAGAAAAACGGGCGTAGAATGTAATTTGAAATCCATATTGTACATGGGACATACCATTAGAAAATTAATTTAGATACCTTAAAAAGTCCTTTGGTCCTCTCCCGGGTTTGGGAGCTAACCCTAGGTCAAATAGGGTTCGGGAGTGGCCGTCGGTCCAATGGATAAAAGATTATCGGACGATAATGGATCGTTCATCCAATTCATAAGTCAGAATCGCGCATGAGTTGGACCTTCAGAACGGTTATACGAGGTACTTCGACGTTACAAAGAACTTCGCTCGGTTCAGAGAGTTGACTTTGGTCAATCGGGCCCCGAAAGCGCTCGGTGACTTTCTAAAGTAAAATGGGTCGTTCGTCCGTACCGTAAGGCTGATTCGCGCACGGGGTGGACTGTTGGAAAGGGTATACAATTACCTTCGAATATTTTTTCATTCTCATTCGAGCTAAAGAGTTGACCTTGGTCAAATAGAGCTCGGGAGTGCCCGGTGTCCTCATAATTAGTTTTTGAGGAGAATGAATCATTTGTCCAAACTGTTATGTCGTTTCGCGCATGGGATGAACCATTGGAAAGGGGTTTCATAGCCCTTTGTGGATTCATTGAGATTTTGCTCGGCGATGAATTTGATTGGGGTCAAAGTGGAGCCCTGGAGCGCCCGGTAGCCTTCAGATCGGGTTTCAGTAGTAAAATGGTTCGTTTGTCCGAACCGTTATGCCGATTCGCACACGGGGCAGACAGTTGGAAGGGATATTAAGAGGCCTTCGAGGATTCATTGAGTTTTTCTCTTGCGTTAGAGTTGATCGAAGTCAAACGGGGCCTGAGAGTGACCGATGACTTCTGGATTGATCCTTGGAGTATAACTTAGGGTTTATAGTGAATTGGGGAGGTGGTAGGGACCTAAGGAGAGACTTAGGGGGTCCTAAAATGTGGTCTACACCATTTACAAAATATTAAAAAAAATAAAAAGATGAAAAGAAGAAAATGAAAAGTGAAATTGAAACGTGAAGTTCATGCTATAACTATATTGATTCTTGATGAATAAATAGATTAAAATTGGTCCCACCCCAAATTGACGGTCAACATAACTATGTATGACAACAAGACAATTTTAATTTTTGATCAAAGACACTCATAATTACATACATTAATTAAAATTAGGCTTAAATATCATATCTTTTAACTAAAAAATATGATAACAAAATGAAATAAAATCTCATAACAGACACCGATCAATTAGAACATGAACTGATGGAAACAAGGAAAAATGTTGATTGCTCTTATTTTCTTTGCTGAAACACGGTGCAAACAATTAGTAAACCCATCTTAAATAAACAATTAGTAAACCAATAAAAAAATTATAGAAGAAGAAACTGAATATAAACACCAAACAAAAAACCTACACCACTGAAAAGCATAACCTGAAACCGAGAAGGAGAAGATGAATATCCAAATAAGAAGAAGATTATACATTGTTTTGCATTGACCAAAAAAGGTCTCAATATAAAGATTTGACTAATATTCTTATCAATTTTCTCCCCACCTTAAGTACAAACAACAAACACAATAAAGTCAGTATGAAGTCCAAGACATGTGGAATACGGTTGACATGTTACTTAAATATAGACTAATGAGAAAATTTAGAATAATTGACTTAAAATTGAGTAATGAATAAGAATTTGTTACCACAAAAAAATCCCCATATAAAATGTAAAATCAATACAAAAAATAGGGTTGAAAACCCTTAAATATCCTAAATTTATAGGGGGAAATCCCACATACAAGAAACAAAAAAACAAAAAGTATTCACTTGTACATTAAAAGTGTGAGAAATTGGAGAAAAGAGTACATGCGACGCCAAGAAATAAAACTAGTAAATGTATCGAATTTGGGGGAAATCATAAATAAAATTAGTAAATATCGAATCTAGAGGAAAAAAATCATAAAACTCAAGGGCAATAATAAATTTGGTAAAAAATCCTAAAGTTTTTAAATGCTTTATAATTAGGAGAGAAAAAAGTTAAACTAAAACCAAACGCTAAATTAAACCATATATCCCTAAAATAATACCCAACAAAAAATGCTAACATCAGTACGAAACCCATAACAAAAAATATGAAACCAATATACTCAAAACCCTAAAATATTTAAGAAAAAGATATTGAATTCGGTAAGAAAAATAAATGCCCTACCCTAAAATCTGTAATATCCATAGAATCGAAATTCAAATCACAACATAAGATTCAAACACTTATACTGCAAAACCTAAAATCTAAAATCATATACATAGTTAAAAAAACCTTTAAACTAACGGTTGGTTTTGTAATGAGACAATTATAGGATAAAACCCTTTTTATAGTTACATATTATTGAGACAATTATAGGACCTTGGTGTTGTAGTGAGAAGAAAAAGAGTACCTAGTGTCATAGATGGAAGAGAGTTCTTGAGCAGTGGAGCGAGAAGAGAGAATGGAGAGAGAAATAAAATAACGGATTTTGTCGTATAAAGTAAAATTGGAAATGAGTGTTAGAAAGTAATATAGGAAAATTGGTGGTGGTGGGGGCGGGGGGTGGGGTATGAAAAAGTGTGTTGGAAAGTGAGGGAGAAAATAAAAAAAGTTGTGCTTAAAATTATTTTTTTTTTTTTTGGGGGGGGGGGGGGGGGGGGATGAAAATAAAAGTGGCGTTTGAATTTCAAAATGTGTATAATAAGATTTGATCTCAACCACTAATTTGGATGATGTGACAATAATTCTTACTATTGATATGCTTTTATATTTTTAAATTTCCAAAAAAATTCCTATTATATATACATACATAAATAATGAAGGAGAAGTTTTTTGTGTAGTTTAATTGCGGTTGAGATTAAATGTGGAGTATTTGTATCTAATGGTTCAAGAATTGACCACGTGGACTCCTTTTGTTTTAAATCCTGCCCAAATTATGAAAGGAATTCAGAGCACAAGGCTCAATAAAAGACTCTGCCATGTGGTTAAGCACATCAGAGCACAAGGATCAATTAGGGTGCGTTTGTTTATCAGGAAAGGAAAGGAAAAGTGAAGAAAAATAACTTTTCAGTACTTTTTATTCTGTTTGGTTAGTAGGAAAGTTGTGGAAAAATAATTCTAAATTTTTCCTGTAGAAAAAACTTTCCCACAAAATAAATCCTACCAAAGACCTAAGATTTTTCAAAAAAGTTCCAGGAAAGTTAGTATATTATCATGTAAATTATTATTAATACTATTTTTGCTTTTATCATTATTATTGTTATTACAACTAGTACTAACAATAAATATTCATAATAATACGTTATAAGTAGATATTTTTATTAATTAAATATTCGTAATATTTTATTCACATTTACTAATGTTTGAGTTAAATGAATGTTTATTATATAAATCATATTTTCTGGTGATTAAAATAAGAAATATATAATACATATGTTTATTGTAAAATTATAACTATATATTTGTGTGTGTATATATATATATATATATATATATATATATATATAATTTTTTTGTTTATAATTTTCTTGCAGTTTTCCTCGTGTTAACCAAATACACATAAGAAAATAATTTTCCTTTTCCTTTACTTCATTTCACTTCACTTTTTTTGGGAATCATTTTCCTTCTCAACTTTCCTGACAAACAAACGGACCCAAAAAGGATGATCCCTTTTAATATCCTCCACTGGTTTATTTTTTTCCTTCAGATCCCATATCTGATGAAACATCCCCACTTTTTTTCTCCATATTCTAACATCCATCCACTAATATCCACCCGCTAACAGATTCTGGGGTGTGGCTTTTGAGGTGGAGAAGGGGGAGAGGGTTTTGAAGTAAAAAAAATGGATCTTTCTGGAGATAAATCTGGTGGCCGTCGGAGCAGTAGTAGGGGAAGTAGTTGTGTCAGTGGAGGTGGTTTTTTAAGGTTTATTTATTTTTTGATGTTGTTTTTGTAAGCCAAAAACCATATGTATGTTTCTTAAGGTTTGTCGATTTTTTGACATCTCCGGGACTCTATTTGATTTGGGTGTTTTCCCTATCACATCTAGGGTGCATCATCTTTGTTTTATGGGTACTTTGCAGGTTAAGCTAGGGGTTGAGGTACTTCTCACAGTTTGGTAATTCTTCGGGAATGTATTTATTATTTTGTAGATAAAATGTATTCCGAGTTTTAGCTTATTACTTGGGAAGATGAGTTGTTCATTTTTTATTCATTTATTTGGGTTTTCTTGATTTTTTTGGTTTACAGATACAAAACAGTTTCATTAAAGTAAAAAAAATATTAGTTCTCAATCTGTATGCTTTTAATGCATTTTTTTAAATTTCTGTCTATGTTAATTAATATTGTGTAAGTCCCTTAACTTGAGTCGTACCCGTGTTATGCACTGGGTGTGTAATATTATTGTTGAGATTGTGTAAAACTCTCAATAACGAGACCGTGTAAAACTCTCAACTTGAGTCGCTGGGTATCAGAATGGTCCGTGAATCTGCATTTTCTTAATTTGGTTTATGAATCCGGGTTTTCCTAATTTGGTTTATGAATCCGGGTTTTCTGATTTCTTTTCTTGAAATTGAAATTTGAGAATGGGAAAGAAAAATCGCCACCGTCACTTTCTGTGTCCCACACCACTGGACCATAACATCCCCACGTATCGTCTTTGTTTATTCATCGACTCAATTATTATCGTTGACATTCAGGTATCAAAATAATAGTTTTGTGATTCTAACAAAGTTATAGTGAAGTATGATTTAGATTTGGTATCTTTTCGATTTAAGGATTATTTTCTAGCAACATATAGTTTGAGATGTCTTGGCATAACACGTATAGAAAATGTTTTTCACTCCATAATTATATTTATTATTCTAACTTATGTTCATGCATGGGAGTAGAAAATAGTGGGGGAGTTGATTCTTCCAACCATAACACCCTTTAATTATGTTCAGGTGATGTTCTAATAGTTGTAGCTTAATAATTTTTGAGATTTTTATTAAACCATAACCATTAAGTTTCTAGTTTAATACTAAGTATTCAGGTCATTTATCAACATAATAGTTGTGATTTAATAATTTGTCTCATTTTTATTGAAATTATTGTCAATTTATTTACATTTTTGTCAGAGTACTAAAATGATATTTGGGACTTAATGTTTAAAAAAATCATATATGTAACCTTTTACGCAATTGGCTTTTATCCATGGGAACAAAGGTAGAAAAAGTTGAGGAGCTTAGGCTTTGAAGGAGAAGACTTGCTATTTTTTCTTGTGTTTATTTCAAGAGTTTTGACTATTTAATGTGTGTGTTTATTTATTTTTATTTTCTAGACATTTGATTTGTGAACAACCTTATGTAGTTGAGGCTCCAAATTGGAAAAATTAAGTGTTGTATAATTATTAACTCTTAATTTAGATGCCCATAAACCATTTTTTGAAATGTTTCACTAAGGACTAATACGTTATTTTCTCATAGGATCATGCTATTAGTTATTGAAGAATATGATGGTGTTTCTATTCTTTATATTTTTGAAATCACACTTACAATGAAATACGTAGGTAGTTTATATATTAACCTTCTTTGGCTGCTTTAGTTATAACAGAATAATAGAATCTAGTTACAACAGAATAATAGAAAATAACTGTCTAAAGGTAACTATGTAAAACTATAAGAATTGACTATAACTAACTATCTAACAGCCCCTTTTAAGTTGGAGACTGTTTGTTGAGGTAGAGCAGGAGAAACTTGTACTGTAGAAAGATGAACATGAGGCATGACATTGTCCCGAAGATATTGAAACCTAAAGACAAAAAGAACTTTAGTGAACATGTCGGCTAGTTGGTCCATAGAGGAAATATGAGCAACTTGAAGTTGTTTGCAGGTAATCTTTTCTCTGACAAAATGGAAGGCAACCTCAATGTGCTTGCTACGAGCATGAAATACATGATTCTCTACTAGTGAAAGTGCCCCAATATTATCACACCATAGAGTAGGAATAGATGATAGGGGAACCTTAATATCTATGAGTAATTATTGAAGACATAATACCTCTACATTTGTTGTAGAGAGAGCCTTGTATTCACCTTCAGTGCTGAATTTGGTAGCTAATGTTTGCTTTTTGGTAGACCAAGAAATAAGATTAGGACCTAATAGACACAATATCCAGATGTAAACCTTTTATTAATAAAATCTCCTGCCCATTCAGAGTCATTGTAGGCAAGGATTTGAAGAGGTCCAGTATGAAACATGAGACCAAACTTAATGGTGCTCTTCACATATTTTAGAATTCTTTTGACTACAATAAAATGGCAATAGAGAGTTTGATGCATAAACTGAGAAACCCAGTTGACAGCATAGAAGAGATCAGGTCTAGTCACTGTGAGATACTGCAAGGAGCCTGTGAGACTTCTATAGAGTTGGGATCATTAAAAGGTGTAAGATCAGAAGCACAAGACTTACAATCTCATAAACCATCTTTGGTTAATAGATCTGTAGCATACTTTGCTTGAGATAAGAGTAATCAATGTGGAGTTTACTGCACCTCAATACCCAAAAAATAATTCAAAGACCCCAACTCTTTCATTGCAAAAGAAGTCTTCATGGATGCAATAAGAGAGTTGATAGTAGAAAAGGAACTACCAGTAACCAAGATGTCATATACATAGACCAACACTATTATAACATGACTTGCATTGTGCATGATAAACAAGGATGTATCTGCTGAGCTGATTGTAAAACCATATTGTGTTAAGAATTTTGATAGAGTGGAAAACCATACTCTAGGTGCTTGTTTAAGTCCATAGAGAGCCCTTTTGAGTTTGTAAACAAATGTAGGTTGAGTGGGATCAATAAATCCTAGGGGTTGAACCATATAGACTTCCTCTTCTAGAACACCATCTAAAAATGCATTGGAAACATCCCATTATTGAATTATCCAACCAAAATGCAGAGACAATGAGATAACTAATCTAATGGTAGGTTGTTTCACAATAGGGCCAAACATTTCAAAGTAATCAAGACCTTGTGTTTGATAAAATCCCTTGGCAACCAGTCTGGTTTTATGCCTAGCCAGTGAACCATCTGCTTTGAGTTTTATCTTAAACACCCATTTACATCCAATGGATATCTTATGAGTAGGTAAAGGTACTAACTCCCAAGTTTGTTGAGCTATCAAGGCACTAAGTTCATCAGACATAGTTGTTCTCCAAACAAGTGAGGTATTGGCTTGTGAGAAGCAGGCAGGTTCTGTAATAAGTAAGGAATCATTGGATGTAGTGATAAGTAAAGCAGAGGGATCAAAAGGTAGTTTCATTTATGAATACTTGTTTTGGCCCTGGTTATCATGGGATGAATGGATATAGGAAGTGTAGTACAAGAAGTAGTAGGCATAGCAGAAGTGGGTGAAGGTTCTATGGATGGAGAAGTAGTAAAAGAAGTAGAAATAGAAGAAGATCTAGTAGAAGATATAGGATCGGAAGAAGATGGAGAGGATGAGGACAATATGGATGAAAGAGGGGGAAATGGGGATGTGGCCATCCCCCCGATCCTCGCAATGGGTGGGATGGAGAAGAGCGGGGGTCTTCAACCTCAAGAGGATCTTGGTCCCGCGCATCCCTCTCGGGAGCGCTTCGGCCGGCGTCGGTGATGAGGTGAAGAATGTAGAGAGATGGAGTCACCAGTCTATTTTACTCAAAATAGACAAAAGAAAAAGGGATCCATCCCAAAGGAAAGAATCCAAAGACATACCGATACATACACAACTAAAATGATTCGAAAAGGGTCCGGAGGCTAAGTTACAAAATGGGAAGGTGTTAGGCACCCATTCTGACCTTACGATCTCTCATGGGTTATTGCCTTTTTCCTTTATTTTCCCATGATATGTGTGCATGTGTATATGTAGTGGAGATAGGAATCATCGACTTGTATCATGGAAGAGATAAAGCGAGTAATCTATAGGAATCTTCCTAAAAGTAATATTAGAAAAATAAGATTTGTGCGATTATCCTAGAGTTGATCGTTATAACGGAACGATAAGACATATGGAATAATACGTCAATAAGCACAAATATACGCATATGTAAATATATATAATCTAAGAGAGTTAAGTTTAAACAACTTAAAAAAATAGAAAATGAGAGAAAAGTAGGAATAGGACTCGAGTCTCGGGTTTTACCCCGAGACGCCTACGTAGCGTATAGAGGCATCAAAGTCCACATAGGTTGTATGCAAAACGAGGGGTGGGGTTTATCCCATAAATCCAACTGGGGACTTCTCTTATATGTGTGTGTGTGTGTGTGTGTGTGTATGTAAAAAATTGTTTTAGTTGTGAGAAAAGTGTGAGAATTCCCGTTTGGAATTTATGATCAAACCCTCATTTTCTTTTTTTTTTGGGTTTTATTTATATGAAAATAAGAGATGTGCAATAATACTAGATAAAAAGTATATTACGATATGTGAGATGAGAGAATAAAAATGCTAAGTAATAAAATAAATTAATGCGAATTTAGGAGAATTTAAAGAGAGTGTTGAGAAAGTTTGACCTTCTTGAAGATCTTGAGCTTGATCTTGGATGTTGGAGAGAAGCCCTTGCACTTTGGTGATGATGTAGGATATTTAATACACCAAGTTTGATGAAAAAGGTGATGAAAGGTGAAGGTTGGAAAGGGATTTGGGTGTGGAAATCACGCTGACTTCGAGAGAGGTTTTTTGGGCTTGCTGAGAGTGATGGATTTAAGATATTATTCTCCTTTTAGAATGAGGGAAACCCTTATTTTTATAGGCCCACGGCATTGTCGATCGGCATAGCCCTGGTCCTGCCAATTGGCAGGTGTGTTTAGGCACACTGCCGATAGGCAGGGTTTGGGACCTGCCGTTTGACAGTCTCTTTCAGGTTCCTTCGGAAAATTGGTCGTAGAGCGCAAATCGTTGATCCGAAACGTGCATGGGGTGAATCGTTGGAAAGGTAATTTGGAGAACTTCGAATGTCCTTTGGACTTCTCCTGGGTCCGGGAGTTGACTTTGGGTCAAATGTTGCTTGGAAGCGTTCATCGGTCCTTTGGACGGGGAATCGTCGGACATAAATGGATGGTTTGTCCACCTAGTAAGTCAAAATCGCGCATGGGACAGACCGTTGGAAAGTTTAGGAGATGTAATTCGACATTCCAAAGAGTTTGACTTGGTTTGGGGAGTTGACTTTGGTCAATCGGGGCCTAGAAGCGTTCGGTGATCTTTCAGAGTAAAACGGATCGTTCGTCCGCACCGTAAGTCAGAATCAGGCCCGGAGCGGACCGTTGGAAATGGGTTTTAGTGAACTTCAAAGATTCATTCAGTCTTAGTCAAGATGAAGAGTTAACTTTGGGTCAAATGGATCCCGGGAGTGCCTGATGGGCTCTAGGTCAGTACCTGGGGTATGACTTAGGTTTGTAATGATGAAGGGGGTACTAGGGAACCTACAGAGAGGTTTGGGGGGGGTGTTAAATGGGGTTTCTACAGATCCCATCGATGGGTGATTTTGGAAGAAACGATAGTCGTCGAATAGACACCACATGATGCCTTTGAAAGAAGATGACCAATTCAGAGGGTCGATGCCGATTCTGAGGACCTTAGGATGAGGATAACCGATTCTGCGGGTCAAAGGCAATTTTGATGGCTTAGGGATGAGGGTGACCGATTCTGAGGGTCAAAGCCAATTATATGGGGTTAAAGATAAGGGTGACTGATTCTGCGGGTCGAAGCTAATTTTGCGGGCTTGAAGATGAGGTTGATCGATTTTGCGGGTCGAAGCCAATTTCGAGGGCTTAAAGATGAGGGTGGCCGATTCTGCGGGTTGAAGCCAATTCTATAGGCTTGAAGATGAGGGTGACTGATTGTGTGGGTCGTAGCCAATTCTGGATGCTTGAAGTTGAGGGTGATCGATTCTGCGGGTCGAAGCCAATTTCGAGGGCTTGATGACGAGGGTGATCGATTCTGTGGGTCGAAGCCAATTATGAGGCCTTGAAGATAAGGGTAACCGATTCTGTAGGTCAAAGCTAATTCTGAGGGCTTGAAGATGAGGGTGACCGATTCTGTGGGTCGAAGCCAATTCTGTGGGCTTAAGTTGTGATGACTAATTCTGCAGGTCAAAGCCAATCATGAGGGCTTAAGTTGAGATGACCAATTTTGCGAGCTTAAGTTGCGACGACCAATTATGCGGGTCAGATCCAATTCCGAGGGCTTAACTTGAGATGACCAATTCTGCAATTCGAAGCCAATTCTGAGGGCTTAAAGATGAGGGTGACCGATTCTGCGGGTCGAAGCCAATTCTACGAACTTGAAGATGAGGGGGGTATCGGTCGGCATGGTGTAGAGGGTGCCATTCAGCAGTGGCATGGACTTTTGGACTTCCTTGAGAAGGTAAAGGATCAGTGCCGATTGATAGGTTGGGGGTCAGTGCCGATCGGCATGACCCTTGGCATCCTATAAAAAGGGGCGAGTTCCCCTAATTTTTTAGAGCTTCTTGCCTTCGCTCTCTCTGCAATTTTCTTTTGCGAATTGTTCTAGCATTCCGCAATAAAAAAAATGGTCGCTTTTTTTAGCACTGTGGTACACAGGGAGTGGTTGGCCGTTGACGATTGGATGAACGTGGAGTGGAGGGCTAGGGCGCCTCTTGCTTTGGGGAGTGAGAATTCTTTTGACGCAATTGAGTCGATTGCGGATGAACGAACCTTGTTGCCATCGCATCATCGCTCTTCGAGGGTGGTGAACCCTGGCGGTTAGGCAAGTAAAATAACCTTTGGCATTCCTTTTTTTGTGGTTTTCCTTTTTTCTTAGATTTTGACAAGGTTTTTCTGTTAGCAGTCTGATGTTTCTTTATCGACTATGCGTGCCAGTGGGACGACGCGGCTTAAGGATGTTTGGGAGCATCTTCCACCTGTGGTGTGTTGGGTGGTATCATCAGTAGGCTTTGTGAGGTTGGCGTTTGTGTTGGATGAGACGCCTCGTTCGACGGTGGTTTTATGCGCTCTGGGGGAGAGGTGGTGGGACCTTCCACTTTGGTTTCGGGGAGATGACTGTGACTCCCATAGATGTGCAGCAGCTGCTGGGGATGGATTGTGATGGAGATCAGATAGAGGTGGATCGCTCTTTACGGGTGTGACCGGAGGCGATCCGGGCGGCGCTAGGTGACGTGAGGAGGATTGTGTTTAGGGACTCCATTGGCCTGCCCTTGCTGAGGGATGTTTTACTAGGCAGGGTGATTGATGTGGAGGATGGGCTGCAGGTGAGGCAGATGGCCCATTTGTTCATTTTGCTGGGGTTGGGGGAATTTATGGTGGCATCGAGAGCCGACGTCATCCATTTATGGGTTTTACCATACTTGAGGATGTTTTCGAACATCCCTCTCTATGATTGGGGGAGCCTGACTTTGGTGACCTTTTATTTTTCTCTGCATGCATTCAGCCGGTGCTGTCGACAGTCTTTCACTGGAGCCATGTATCTTCTTGAGGTTTTCTTTAATTTGCGCATTTTCCTTTCATGTATTCGTATTTCCCTTATGCGTCTCTTTTTATTGTGTATTTATTATCTTTGGCAGACGTAGTTCTATGAGGTGATTGGGTGTAATACCCAGCAGATTTCCTTGAAGGATGAGACCATTGGGGACTTTTGATGGTTGTATCAATGGCGAAAGGCCAATCGGCAGTCGAGGAGGTCTCTCTCTCTCGAGGTAGTGTGTCAGGTATTTAATGGCCTGACCAGTGATATGGTAAGACTTTCCTTCTTCAGTCTTGGTCTTTGTGTGCTCTAATTTCTGCATTTGACTCATATATGCTGGGGATTTTTCAGGTGACTTTTTACCCTTTGGGTACGACCGTTCAGGATACGGGGTTGACTAGAGTGAATGCGCAGATGAGGCGTTTACTGGCGCATGAGTTTGACTACTCTTGGTATCTCGGGGATAGGGTGGTTCGTCAGATTGCTGAGGAGGAGGTGGTGGTGCCACCTGTGAGGCCACCTATGTCTATGACGTGGGAACAACTATTGCCAGAGGATGCGAGGATCGCGGCGATGATTAGTGAGTCCTATCTGTTGTATACCGATACGGCTGTGCCGTATGATTATATGGACTTTGTGACAAGTTGACTGATGGCACCTAACATATATGATGCACTGCTTTTCCCTCCTGCGGGTTCGAGTCGGCCAGTGGGGTTCTCCCATAGTGGTGGCGATCTGTCGACATCTGCGACGACCGTGACTTTGGAGGTCCAATTTGTGAGGTTGCATACCCCTTCATATAACATTCGGCGGGATGATGGAAGGATGGTGCCTATGCTGCATCGTCCTCATGCTATGAACCCAAAGGAGTTGGGTTTGACAGAGGAGGTTCTTCGTCCTTTGGTATATCTTTCTATTCTTTTCCTTTCCTCCTTTTTAGTTTCTTTTGATCTTTCCTGCTTGATATTGATTTTGCCTTTTCTTCCAGCAAGTTCAGGTGTCCACCACTTGGCTGAGGGATATTAGGGACTGGATATCTTCAGTGACTGCCCATATTCGGGACGCGGTTCTTATTCCTTCTTTCTTGGTGCCGTCTGCCTCATCTAGGAAGGAGTCTAGTCCGGGTAGCGGTGGCACGTCATCTTGTCACAGGGAAAAAAGAGAACGTGGCAGGGATGGAAGCTCTTAGGAGGGAGAGGGGGAAGGGTAAGTGAGAGAGGGAGAGAATGTGGGTTTGGGCTGAGTCCCGTTGTTTTTGCTTTTCTTTATTTCCTGCAAGATTGATGTAACACATAGAAATATTTATGCAATGCAATGAAGTTTTTCGATTATCTTCTGTTAATGATGAATGAATGCACATGCGCTTTTTATTTTGCTGCTGAGACCAGGAAAATAAATATTTTTGGAATTTGAAGGAAAATTTTATTTAAAATGAGAATTTATATAAAGATGTAAAGGGAAATTGAAATTCTATTGGGAATATTAATTTATTTTTATTGAGTTTTCAGATTTTCACAAAAGAGGAAAAAGGCAAATTTCCAAAAGTAGGGGGCCGGCGATCGGCAAGCACCTTATCCTGCCTATCGACAGGTCAGTCTAGTCTAATCAATTCAAAGCTTTGATTGGTACCCTCTTCAGCCTTTCGTACCTTGCGGGGAAGGATTTCTTCCGATTTCTATAGTGGTTATGTCTTTTGTGGGTGTTTTCAAGTATAAAAGAGGGGTAAGGGTGGAGTGTTTTCCTCACACCCTCACATTATTACTTTCTTGTTCTGTGAGATGGCTCTCCCTGGTAGTGTTGAGTTTTTCAACTACCTCGAGACTTTGGAGGTGATGTTCTCTTATAACGTCGACTATGATGCTTTCAGCATGCGTCGAGTTTCTTTATGGCGTAATCGTCCCATGAAATGGAACATGCTGATGGCGTTGGTAAAATTTTGGTACCCCGAAGACCATGTATTCCACTTTGGCTTGGAAAAAGTTTGTCCGACTTATGAGGAATTTTCTGCCATGTTGGGAGTAAATCCTAGTGTCGCGGTTGCTATGCCTGAGTTTTCTCGGTCTCCCTGAGAGTTATTGGTTGGACTTCTTCGCGTCTCATCCTCAGCGACTAGATCCTTAGTTACTGGAGGAATGATTTCTCTTTCGACAATGCTGCGGTATGTGCATTTGTAGGAAGTTGGTGATGCTGGATATGCCGGAGCCGTCGTTCTGGGCTTGGTTTCAAAATTACTACTGGTGACTGGGGAACTGCTGGTGGACCCACAACTTGCAGCTATTACTTCATGGATGTCCTATCATCGTAATCCTACGGCGATGATATTGGCAGAGACCCTGAATGTCCTGGATGCCTGGCGAGAAGGTCATTCTGACTTTTTGAGGGGTAGCCCTGTGATGATGCTCACGTGGTTTTTTGAAAGATTCCGCCTGTTGATCCCTCTGAAATACCCTTTGTTGGTTGTACCCAACTTCTTTTTGCGCCTTTTCATAAGTGTTGGTCTGGATATTGAGAGCTGGGAGAACTGGTTCGTGGAGTATGGGGCTCTAAATCTGTACTGGTCCGTGCCTTGGTGGGGACAGTTGCTGCCTATTCTGGAACTAGGAGAATAATCGTACGTTCGGCTAGTTGGTCTCAGACAGGCCTCTTTTTATTTCCCTTGGTGGATTTTTCGCCAATTTGGCTGGGAGCAGGTAGTGCCACCTCGGACACTGGATTTCTTTTCGGTAGAAGATTTGACAGAGCGTCTGCGCATGCGGCTTGGCTCTTTGTAGGAGAGTCAGTTTCCATCGACCCATCCCTCTCAGTATGTTGGGAGAGTTTGGCACATCCCTGGGGATTATATAAAGTGGTTATGGAGAAGAGTAGTTAGCAAGATGTTGGTAATGAAGACTGGACAAAGGTGGCTTGTCTTATCTGATACCATGGTGGGAGGTGTTGTAGTTTTTCCGCGGCTGGTTTGATCTTATTGATCCATGGAGCGTATGCGGCACTCTCTTCAGGTAGGGGAAGCTTGGGGACCCATGGATGTAGGTGATGATAGAGCGGGCTCCTCTGGTAGTTGTGGGTAGGACTTTTGGATTTTTATTTGAATTTTTAGGTTGGTAGGGGGAAGGGAGTTATCCGTTCCTTTCTTATGTAATTGTACTGTAATCTCTTATCAGTGAAATAAACAAGTTTTTGATCATCCAGCTGTGTCTTTTGATGAATTTTGTATTTTTGAATTATCTATACCAATCACTAAGGCATGCATAATCCTTTTGTTTAAGTATATATTAGAATGAACTATCGTTCTCAGAGATAAGAAAATAATAATTTTTTGTGAAAAAGAAAGGGTCGTGCTCATGTAGGATATATGAGCTGCCTACGTACCTCTGGGGTTTTTGAAAGATTTTAATTTTTTTTAAAATGGTTTTTGCAGAGGATCAGGCCCATGTATTTCTGGGTAGAGGAAAATGAAGAGTTTTTTTTTAGAATAGAAGGGAGATGAGAAGAGTCATAGCGCGCCGAGATTTCGAACTAGGGGTAGAACTTCTTGAGACGGTCCAGGTTGACTGGACGAGCCATCTCTTATCCATCTAAGTCAATAAGCAAGGCGGCACCACCAGATAAGATTTTCTTGACGATGTATGGGCCTCTCCAATTGGGCTTGAATTTCCCTCTGCGGTCCCAGATGGGCTCTACTATTTCTTTGAGGGACAAATCCCCTTCTCGAACAACGGTCCTTAACTCTCTTATTGAATGATCGCGCTATGCGAATATGATACCCTTGTATGTGATACATCGTTTTCAGTCTCCTCTCGTCGAAGAGTGATAGTTCGTCGAGGCGAGTTTGATGCGAGTCCTCCTCACTAACTTGGCTTTCGAGCATGACACGAAGTGAAGGGATTTCTAGCTCCATAGTTAGGACTGCTTCCATGTCATAGACTATAGAGTAAGGGGTATCCCCAGTAGAGGTTCGAATTGAGGTTCGGTAGCCCCAATCTCGACAACTTTCGATCATCTTACTGATGATGGCTTTGAGGTTTTTATTGGTTTCTTCGATCGTACCATTGGTCTGTGGTCGGTAGGGAGAAGATTTATGTATCTGAATCCCATACTCGTTGACCACTTCTGTGACTTCTGCCTCGAAATGCAACCCATTATTTGAAACTAGCTCGTGCGGGACCCCATATCGACAGATGATGTTTTTCTTAATGAATTTGGCCACTTTCTTAGCATTCAGGACTGCGTATGACTTAGCTTTGATCCATTTGGTAGAGTAATCAATGACAACTAGGATAAACTCATGCCCTTTGGAAGCCTTGGGTGTAACCTTCCCTATAATGTTGATGCCCCAGGTGGAGAACGGCCAGGGAGAAGTCATGTTATACAATTCACGCGGAGGCAGGTGTTGAAGGCTGGAGAACTGTTGGCATCTGAGGCATCTTTGGACATAGGCGGTGTAATCCTGGATCATAGTGGTCCAGTAGTAGCCCTGTCATATGATCTTCATGGCAAGCATGTGATCGTTCATGTGGGGCCCGTATTCTCTGCTGTGGATTTTCTGCATTACCTCTTCAATGTCAGCCCCTGCGATGCAATGTAGATGGGTTCCATTGAAGTTTATCTTAAACAGTGCTTTATAACAGAGGGCAGCCAGTCTTGGGAGGGTTGCCCGATCTTTCTTGCTGGAACCCTCGAGATACCTACCATGCTTGAGGAGG